>JAKKPZ010000325.1:0-54490 GCA_022814885.1 Ditylenchus destructor
ATATATGTGTCATAGCTCATTTTGCAGCTACGACTTTGCCATTTACTATACAAAAAAGATCTCGACATAAGTTTTATTGAAACTTATGAACAGACAGTTCAAAGTTCAACGAACAATTATAAGGGACGTGAAAAGCTGAGGTCTGCGAAACCCATTTTTCTGCTTTGCGGGATCGTTAGAGCATGCAAAAAGTAGATATATGCGTTAAAATTTTTAGTCAGCTTTTCCTAAGTAAAAACGGCTCAAAATGTGACTTTTTGTCTATTAGCTCAATTTGATAAAAATTGATTTTGATAAAATTTAGTAAAATCGACACTTTTTGGCTTTAAAATCAATAACACCTAGCCAAGAAATCTCAGGTTTTTGGCACAATGCTCAGAATTTTGTCCACTTTAATCTGCAAATAAGCTTATGCAATAAAAAAGCACTTATAAGAAATTTTCGAGGATTTTCCGAGACACACCTGGTCAAAATCGGACGAAATCAGCTTTCTCCAGTTGTGTAAATTACATCAATGAAATTTATCGATTTTCTCAATCGTGCAATAAAACTTTTTTGCAATGTTAAAGAGGAGTCTGTTAGCTTTAAACGAGTGGTAACTCATGTTTTTACAAAGCCAATTAATAAAGAAAACTTATACACACTTTGTTCACGCAAAGAATAGATTCTGTAATGGGTTTTGTGCAGGGGTCTCAGACACTCGTGTCCAAAAATAAGAACATTTGCCCCAAAAACTAAGATTTCGGGGTCAAAAATAAGAACATTTTTATAAAAGTGTAATTTCATAGGGTCCCCCTATGGTTTTTAGCAAAAATTTTTTTAAAGAATTTTTTGCCAAAAAACCATATGGGGTACCGGATTGATTTTTTGACAATAATTTTCAGAAAATTATTTTTCAAAACAGCGCCGCAGGCGGAAATTTTTCAATTTTTGGCGATTTTCATAAAATTTGCACTATTTTTTAAAATACTTGGAGGAGAAATGGCATCCAAATAGCGCCGCAGGCGAAAATTTTCTAATTCTGGAATGGATATTCACTAAAATTTTCGGCAAGCAGCTTTTATATTTAATAAAAAAGCGCCGCAGGCGAAAATTTTTAGGAACAGTTGCTTGTATTTCAAAAATTTCCATTTGGAAATTGATAAGATAAGGATATAAGAACAAAATAAGAACATTTGGCCAAAAATAAGAACAAATCTTACAAATAAGAACATTTTAAATTTGTAAGATTGGGACCCTAAAAATAAGAACATTTCTTACAAATAAGAACATCTGAGACCCCTGGTTTTGTGTATTACTAGGGAGCGCCGCGCCTTCGGCTGGGCAGCGAAGGGTGAATCAGTACCCGCCCGTAAGATCGCCCGGCTCAAAATTCAACCTCGCCCATATGCTCCCCCCGCCCAAAATTCAACCTCGCCAAAGGTGATCAGTTGTCCGCCCCAGGGTTGGTCAGTTGTCCGCCCCTATGATCCCCCGCCCCAGTGGCAAAGCCTATTTGCTTCGCCCATGGGAACTCCCTTCTGCGCCCATTTCCGCCTGCGCGACTCGCCGGCCAGCCCATTCCCAGCTGCGCCCAGGTGATAACGGTAACTTTGAATAGAATGGTAGGATCCACCGGCGGTTTTTTCTGCGTCATATAAGTCGACCCTAATAAACACTTTCCCCAAGTTACTTTCCCCGCCAGCATGGAAAAAATTTTTGTGACTGACGGAGAACAGCGCTTTAGGAAGATAGCATTCTCTTCCCAGTCTATAGTTTAATCACAGTCTCTCCTTTGTTTTGTGTATTTCAGTGCTCTCTACAAACCCAAAGAGCAACCCATTCCCCGATCAAATCGATTTGATTTTATGTTCTTTGTTCTAGATTCTTTGTGTAAACCCAAAATGAAATAAAATGAATTTGTCTTCACTGCAAAGAGCATTACAGCGCAGACATGAGAATGGGTTTGTGTATGCCTTTGTCTCTGTCGAAAAGACGTGTTTTATTTCTGCTTCACAACGCAACCCATTCTGTAGAGACTACAGCGCTGCGATAAAACATAGGCTAGGAAAAAGAAAAATACAAAACCCATTACAGAATCCATACGTGCGTGAACCTAGTGTCAGTCTTTGCCTTCGCTTCGGTCCGTTTTTTTGTGATTCTTCGCTGAACATTGAACTGCCTGTTCATAAGTTTCAGTTTTAAATAATGATGGTGTCTTTTTTGTATAATAAATGGTAAAGTCTTAGCTACAAAACGAGCTATGACTCACATATTTGGCGCGAACTTGAAATTCAAATTTTCAAAAGAAATCCGGGGAAATAAAATAAGCACCATGTATACCCATAATAATCCCAATAAACTCTCCCAAATTCTCCATATGGGAAATCGAAATGGAAAGACGGTTCTCCATTTATCGTCGATTACAAATACTTCAGATATAATATAAATGGCGATACAAATACAACAAAATTCACGATGTATTATTATTTTAAATGCTTAAAACTGACCTTGTCACTTAAAAGGTCACCGTTGATTAAACGTGCCAGGAATGATTCAGGATATCGCGAGAGTGTATCTGTCGTAGTTTGAAACACCTGAAATAAACAAAAGTGAGATTTGAATGTATGACAAAGATAGGGAAATGGTATATTGAATTTTTAAGAAACAAATTGAATCCGTATTTTTATACGTAGAATAACTCATTAGCGAAATGTTCACCTTGCCACCGACATTGAGACGAACCCATCGGCTACTACGAGTAGTATTTTTTCCACTCATTGATTTCCTGAAAATAATTATTTAAGCGTAAAAATTTTAACATTTTAAATGAAATTATTTATGACAATACCGCAAACATCCCGATCCTATATTATGATTTATCCCAATATCAGTCAATTTAATAATTGACTAAAATCACTAATATCTACCGCAGTATTTCCAATCGCAAAAATTTCCCGGATTTCCGAATGCACTTCCCATCTGCACTTTTATTAATCCCCCAAACAAGAAAATTACAAACCCTAACCGGTCGAATTTTCAGCTGGCCAATGGATTTTTGGGTCAGGGGCTTCCATTCGATGAGAAAGCATGAATTTCAAAAAAAAATTCTTGAAATTCGCATGTTGGACCCCCTGTTTTTACCCCCTCAAATGTCAGGCCACGCCCATTTTTGTCCGTCCGTCTGTGCCCTATTGTTTGAGAATATCCAGCATGCGTCCAGAAGTGTGTGATAGCTCAATCGATAGCTCACATCGAGAAACGCTTGGGAAAATTGAAATTTTCGAGATCGGACCACACACGGCGAAGTTATGGGCCCTGAGGGAATTTGTCGGGAAATGGCTGTAACTGGCGTTCCTGACCACCTCCAGAGGCGAGTGAGGTGCCAAATGATTGCTCTTGGTGAGACAAAACGAATGGCGCAAAATGTTTCGAGATCGGGCCACACACATTGGTGATTTTTGCCCTGCGGGCATTAAGCCGTTTGGAATGTGAGGGAACTTAGAGCACAAAGGGTGTAACTCAATCCTACCCCATAAACAATACTAGCCAGTCCTGTGGTCGGGCGCTGAGCGCCCGATCTTCTCCCTTGGAATGTGAGGGAACTTAGAACATATAGGTGTACATGTATATATTTAAAATCTATGCCGTTTTCTAGACGGCCGTAGTAGAGTTTTTTAACGCAAAGCGTTAAACCAAAAATACACGGCTCACTCTCCACCAATAGTTGGAAAAATGAAAGTTCTCATTCGAATCTTAAATCCATTTGTCTGCTATAAAGCCAAAATTAGGAGATGGGCTGTTTCCTTTGTGCTAAAAGGCGATGGGCAATGCGGAATAAGACATAGGCAGCACGAATGGGCTTCATTACGAAATTTTGTTTTAATTTTGTTTTGCAAAACTCCTTCAAATGATTTGCTAGATCACTTTCGTTTGGTGCAAATTTCCTTTGTGATTTGTGGGAACAGAACGACAATCTTTCGACACGAGGGAGCGTGTGTTAGACAAGCAAAGAGAAAGAGACGCGTGCGTATCCAGCCATCTCCTACGCTATGCCCTTGATTCAATCATAGCCGTTCTGTTTGTGAAACGAAATTGGCTTTTGACGCATAAAGTATGGAAGTAAGAAATTCACGTAAGCTATTCACGCATCAAATTGAAATTCACGGGAAAAAGAATAATGAAAAGTAAAAAAGGAAAGACAAATCATGGTAGTAAGAAATTTCGAAACCCAAATGAACAAACTTTGGAGAAGGGGCAGAGCCGGACTCAATGTGCATACAAAGACGGGTGAAGGAAGTATGTAATGAAACAAGTAAATTTCTTTGTCTATTTGACCATTTGATAGGCCCTGGTTGATTTTATTAGACACAAAACATTGCGTCTACTGGCTTGTTAGGATTGGCGATGGTGGGGATGCAGTATGGTAGAACGATTTGGAAAAGATAGAAAAATAGTTGGTCAACATATTAAAATAAGGCATCATTCATAAATTTGGTGGCTATGAACAGCTTTGTCCCACAAAGTGAAACGAAACTGGCTTCAAGCTTTCAGCATTAACTTTCAAATAGACAATAAAACTGCTTTGTTCCATTGTATTCAAAACTAGAAAAAACGCCGCCGCTATCGCGGCCTCCCGCGCCGAAAAAGAAGTTTTTTTGTCGAAAAATTTTTGTCTATACTTTAGTCTAATTTTTTTGAAAATCTGTATCAGCACATCCGTACGAACATTTTAAGCTATCACTTGCCCGGATATAAGCCGTGGAAGTGGTCTAAACGGCAGTCCAGGCACGCAGCCACAAACAGACACTGGCTTCTTAGTAAAGTAACACGCGTTTTGAAAAAAGAAAGCAACCTTTTTATTTTAAAAATCACACTAAACGGGGAAGAAAAAATGTTCAACTTTTGATAGAAAAAAGTTAAAATTTGATAAGCCATATCCTGAATATATATTTCTCTCAAAATTTTTGTATTAAAAATTTTGATACAAAATGGCATATGATGTCTTCCTAATCGAACTTGATGTGCATGAGTGGCATAGGCTGTCTATGTCGGACACGGACATTTGTACGCCGGCCGTTTGTACGCCGGGACATTTGTACGCCGGGACATTTGTACGACGGGACATTTGTACGCCGGACATTTGTACGCCGGACATTTGTACGCCGGACATTTGTACGACGGGACATTTGTACGCCGTTTTCAAATTTTGTATTTTTAAGCTCCTGGTACACTCTAGAATGTTCCAAAATGTTCTATTAGGTTCTACAGAGGATCCGAAACGTCTAAAAGACGATATTTTTGAATCTACACATTATTAATCAAATTAGTATTTGAACTTGCTGTGTTTGTGCTAGTATTGCACTGATATCACGTGAAATCACTCACTTAAGCCTTAGATTAGGCTCCCGAACAAGGATTTAGGCTTAAGCTCCCGAACAACCCTTATAAGGCGCCAAACAAGCCATTAGGCTTGGGGCCCCGCTGGGCACGCCCCAATCGGACTTAGTCTTAGGCTTAAGCTCCCGAACAACCCTTACATGGGCATACTCATAGGCTTGCGGCTAAAATGGGACTTAAGCGCCCGAAAAACGTAAGCTTAAGCTTGATATAAGCGTAACTGCACGTGAATTCACGTGTAATCAAGTTTAAACCAAGAAGCTTCACTTCTAGTGCCCATTATAATCGTTGTTGAGATAACTAGAACATTCCAGAGTGTTCCAGGAGCTTAAAAACGCAAAATTTGAAAACGGCGTACAAATGTCCCGTCGTACAAATGTCCGGCGTACAAATGTCCCGGCGTACAAATGTCCGGCGTACAAATGTCCCGTCGTACAAATGTCCCGGCGTACAAATGTCCCGGCGTACAAACGGCCGGCGTACAAATGTCACGTACCGCAAATTATGGCAGTAAGAAATTTCGAAACCCAAATGAACAAACTTTGGAGAAGACGTGGCAATCGGGCAGAGCCGGACTCAATGTGCATACAAAGACGAAATTCATGTGTAATGTGTTTCTGGGCAGACGGTTCTTTTTAAAGACTACTCCATTTTTATCTTTCCATCTGATCTCAAATTTGGGCTTGGTTTATTACAAAATAGGACTTTTTCAAAACATCCACTTTCGGTGTGCTAAAATTTTGCTATAGCATTGCCGGTATGATGTGTCTGACTGTTAGGCTGCCTGTCTAACCTCAAATGATTTGACCCAAAACATTGCGTCTATAGGGGAAAGCAGGGTAGAAGAAATATGGCAGAGAAATTTACTAAACCCAGCTCCAGCAAACCCATAGAGGAGTTGTTGTTCAAGCTCTGTGCGCTTAGATTGGCTGATACATAACTTTTTTTATAGTTTAATTTCAAAATATAACTTGCGAAATAGGCTTTACGTTCATAATATTAGCCGTTTAAAAGGGGCTAAAAATAGCACGCCAATAAATGCAAATTTCAAACGCATTTAAGAAACATACTATAGGAATCTCGATTTTATTTACTCTTTAAAATATTTTCAACTTATAATTTTGGAAGAAAGAAATGAAGAACAAAATTAAATTTCATTTTATCTATCCAATTTATTCGAAACAAGTTAACGAATTTTTTGGGCACAGTGTGATACAGAGGACGAGTTAAAATAACAAAGAGTAAAATGGAAACAGCTTCTTCAGTAAGGTATTACTTGATCCGGCCCAAAACATTGCGTCTAGTGAGGAAAGCTGCATGGCAAACAATGTCAGAGAAATATACTAAACCCAACTCAGCAACCCCATGGATGAGTTGTGATGAAGAGAAAGCAAAGGGTCAAATTAAAGAGTCAGATTTGTGTCTGTGAAAAGAATAGTGAAAAGTGGAGAAGGACGCACAAATTATGGCAGTAAGAAATTTCGAAACCCAAATGAACAAACTTTGGAGAAGATGTGGCAATCGGGCAGAGCCGACTCAATGTGCATACAAAGTAATAAACTATAAAGAAACATTTGGAGAGCAAAAACGTGAGCAAGACATATAAAATCGTTTTGTTTTCTATCAATAATATAACACAACGGCGCCGGACGCGACAGAATGCGTACGGAAAATCAGAAATGCCCGGGAAATCCGACCTACCCCCTAAATCGACCCCGGGGAGTTCAAATCCGGGCTCAGATTTTGCCTGGTCCCGCCACGAAAGTTGGGAAAATCGCATTTTTGGTACAAAATGGCCCAAAAATGACCATTTTTTGACGCGTTACGTTAAAAATAGTTGCAGATTCGGACTCCGCGCATCAAAAAACCCCTAAAAACACATTTTGCCGACATTCCAAAAAAATTTCATTTTTTGGCCATTTTTGACCATAGGGGGTACCACATGGATTTTGAAAAAAATCGATTTTTTGAAAATGTGAAAAATTTTTCTGCAATGAGTGTTTTTAGGGGTAATTAGGTGCGCTGATTCCGAATCTGCAGTTAGTTTTTACGCAACGCGTCAAAAATTGCCATTTTTGGACGATCTGTTGGGAGTTTTTCGTCTCAAGTTCGAACCCCAGGTCCGTCAATCAATTTTTTTCTCGCGAAAATACCGAATTTTCTTAAAAATAACCACAAATTCTTGTTTACCGGACCACAATTGATTAAAAATTTGCAACTGTAAAATGAAATACCATCAATACTAATTTTCTGGCACCATTTTGTGATAATTTTCGCCCAAAAACGTCAAAAAACGCAATTTTCCCAATTTTCGTGGCAGGACCACCCACATTCTGAGGTCAAATTCGGATTCGCCGTATCGAAAAACAGTATACCCCCCAAAAAGCCCAATAAATTTCCAATGTAATAATTCGCTTTTACTCGAAAATACACAAAAATGGTCATTTTTGGGCAAAAAAATCTGAAAAAAAATTTTTTGTGAAAAAATTTCAGGATGTGTTTGAAATTTTTTGAAAAAGTAAAATTTGAAGTGTTGCTCGATCATACTGGACAAGTGAAATATTGATCCGTGTGATTATTATTTTTATTTAGGGTCTCTAAGTTGACCCATTTAACACTGAAAAACGCAAAGTGTACCAACTTTGAAGCCCAAAATATAAATAATAATCACACGGATCAATATTTCACCTACGGGGTATGATAGAGGAACACTTCAACTTGCATCCTGGCAAAAAAATCACTAACATCCTGAAATTTGATTTTTGCCTGTATTTCGGTCCGTACGTTTTTTGTCGCCTCCTTCAGCCTGCGGCGCCGTCGTGATAACGTTTCTAGAAACGCAGAAAAAAGGAAAAATTTTTGATATAATAATATTAGTTAAACAATAATAGCCGTTTCGCCTCTCAGTCTTATACGGCTATTAAACTTTAGGCTATGAGGTGAGGCATCTTCAGTAACACACTCATAACCTAATCATATGTTTTTCCTATTGCCATTTTAACATATCCATATAAAGAAATTTTTACCTTAGAGTCCTTTCCATTTGTGTAGGTTCCAAAAGAGGTTCGCTTATTCGATGCGTTTGCGGTCTTGCTTCTTGTTGACATCTTCTGTGTTGACATCTTCTGTCGACATTAGTCTGAGGCGGCACATCCGTAATGTCGCTGTTTAAGTGAGTCGACATGTCACGCGAGCTGTCAATTTCGTCGAGTAGAAAAATATGAATATACCTGAATAAAAAATATATTATGTGTTTTAATGATAAATTTGGTTAAAGCATTCAGGTTATATAAAATACACAATTTGTTAAACAACAAATATAATTTATCTACAAATTAATTATTATTGTAAGAGTAAAATAGTATGACAGTGACGATATTATCTGTATCTGAAAAGTTTTCCTCGCTTTTTGTACGCCAAACAGCCATAAAAACGTAAACATGTCACAAACAGCGGCGGCAATTTGAAGCGTAAATAAAAGAAGGGCGAGCTGTTTACCATTTTATGGAGATGCGGAGATGTGGAGATGGAGACAGCCCAGACGGCTCTCTCCATCTCCACAAAATGGTAAACATACAACAACTTAGACATGTCTCGCGAGCTGCCAATTCCGTAGAGTAGAAAATATAGGAATATACCTTAATAAAAATATTGTGTTTTAATGGTAAATTTGGTTAAAGCATTCAGGTTACATAAAATACATAGTTTGTTAAACAACAAATATAATTTATCTACAAATTAATTATTATTGTACGAGTAAAATAGTATGACAGTGACGGTACGTGTTGTATTCATATGAATGTTTGAAGAAATGATTCATTTTGTGAACTATAAAAATAATAAGATAAGAGATTTTGGAATTCGTTTTGAGACAAATATGTTTTGAATTTGAAAGGAGTTTTATGGTTAGTTTAATGACAATGAGTATTTTTAACAATGTGTTATTGCAGTTTTTAGCAATAACTGGTTGGAGTGGTCGGATAAAATGGTGGCAAAGTGCCAGGGCACTTTGCCACGCCGCATCCAATCTTTATTGTTTTGGCCCATGCCATCTGCAAATATTGGCGCATATGTATGTAACAACACTCGAAATTTTAGTTTCCATCAGAAACTAAGAGATCAACTTTTTTTGGCTAAAATTTGTATTTTTAATACATTTTTCCATTATAAATGTTAAGGCCAAAGTACGAAATCGGCCAATCGGCATTTCTCTAGCACGTGAGAGGATATGGACTAAAGTCAAAACTTTGCTCTTGGTTCTTATATATATGGGAAATGCCCAAGGCCCCCAGCTTAGACCCGGCTGGGCTAAGAACCTCACGCAGGTCATATAAGGGATTCTGATTAAGCCTAAGCCGGGTCGGCTGTCGGCAACCCGCCTTGGGAGATGTTACGGCCAAAGTACGAAATCGGCCGGACTCGCGCACGGATTGGAGTGCCGAGAGCAAAGTTGCTTATAAGGGAATGCCAAACAACTTTGCTTTTGGTTATTCTGCGTGAGATGACCAAATATGGGAAATTCCCAATGCCGTGCGCTTACTCCCGGGACTTAGACCTTGGACTTAGAACCTCGCGCAGGTCATATAAGAGGTTCCGATTAAGCCCAAATCGGCTGTCGCCAACCCGCGAAAGGCCCTACTCATAGACACCATTTAAAGCTTTTTGTAAACGTCTACATAAAGACTAGAATAAGGCAAATAGACTCCCCAATTTTTCCCCATTCCAAGGGGTGCGTCAGATGAAGTTTCCGACTTTTTGGATCCGAAGTAAGTTGGAAACAAATAAGAAAATTCGTCTGTAATTTGACGTTATCATTACAAATAGAGCACAAAATAAAGTCCTCACCTGGGACCAATGACCGATATCTTCCCAAGTGTTTCCGTTATCGAGTGTTTCCGTAAACTTCAGATTTCGATTCATACCAAACTTTTTCAGTTCTGCCCACCAGTTGTGAGCAGACTCTTTCAGGACTTTCTCTGGAACGATAAGTGTTAAACTTTTGTCATATGGAAGTTGGTATTGACATTTTTTATTATAGGTTTTAAGAAGTAATAAACCCGATTTTCAGGAACAAATTAAATTAAGCAAAAATTGACGAAAATTGGAAGCTTTAAATAAGCCATTTTCAAAAAAAAACGCAAAGCCAAGTTACAAATTCTATAAGGAATTTATTGAATAACCAAAAAAATTAAAATGATGTAAAAACAAAAAAAATTAAAAGCTAGCATAACTGAAAAATGGACAGAAATAAATGGAATGGTTCTCTAGATACAGTTAGCTTACTTTTGTTGGCATAAGGCCAAAATTGAGCGATGTTCTCTCCATATTTCGGATTATATGAGTGCTTTCCTGTGCATTTGGAAGCCCATTTTTGGGCGACGTGCTCAATCTTTCGGCTGTATTTCTGAATACATAATTACATACATAATTACAATTACTTCTAGAGCATAAACATACACAATATTGGGGGTTTGGCTAACTAGGAACACTCACCTGGAGAAACGTGATATACAGAAATCTACCCCACCTTGTGGGCATTCAAACTGTACCAATATTTTTTGGCAAAACGTAACTAAAAATTTTCTCGCATTTTCCTGGTAAATTTTTTTCTAACTGGCTAACTCCTGGCTAACTTTTTTCCGTAACGTATAGGCCAAAAAGATTGCTACCGCTTGATTGCCCACAAGGTGGGGTAAATTCCTATACACCACCTTTTGCCTGGTGAGCGTTTCACCAGCTGAGTGTTCCTTGTAAAATAAATCTTTACCCAATTTTGATACTATTTTCAACTTGTGACTGATTTATCGAAAAATAAGTCAAACCATTTTGAACATATTGGCTGCCTCTGGCAACGTGTCCCCATCATTACTCCGGGATTCGCCTTTTGCAAGGGTCCTTCGGTAGTGATTGTGAGCATTCAGCACAACGTGTCGTTCTTTTTTACTAAGTCTCGCATCGAAATCATCTTAATAGAGGATTTGTTAACTCTGAGATTAATTGTGGCAATTTCTTCAAGTAAACGAATCAGACTGCGCGAACAACTTTTCTTAGCGAGAATCTCCGGCTCGCCGCTGCCGTGTCTCTCTGTATGTCCCACACTGTTTAGATCCATTTTTTGACACGGCGCCCCATCCTCATATTAGTTAAGCGCCTGCCGCTTCGCGACAACACTCCCTTGATATGACCTCGTGAGAGACCTCGTGGGAGACCTCATTGGCGTGCTTGTAAGAGCCATCAGGCAATTTTTTTGCCATAAACATTTTCCGAAAAAAGACCTATATTTTTAAAACGAAACTGATTTTAAAAGCAAAGTTTTTCTTGCATTTTATTTTCCTTTATAAGGTTTGAAAGCTTTTATTTGAAAGCTTCAATTGGATACAAAGACGTTTAAACACAATACATTTCAAACGATCTCGAAAAACCAAAACTGGAAAACCGATAATTTTGGTATCCGAAACCGGCAGCCCTACCTACCAGCAAAGTTAGCCTACCAGGAATTCATCATTTATCTTGTACAAAAAAGGCCTACCAATGAATACCAAGACGAGAAGGAGTAGCGGTGACATTCTCATTTTAAGTAGAGCTCAGCTCTCATTTTAAGTAAAATCATTGAATAAAATTTCAATGGAAACTAAATTTATTTTTTTGTATGAACGGTTGCATTTGGTCCGCATCTGGATTTCATTTAAATTTAACTTTAGTCTAAATTCCATAGGACTGCCCAGCGGCTTCGCCGCACGGCGGCGCCCCATAACTCCCGCTCGCCGGCCTGTATCCAGGTGATTGATACGTCATTCGTCTTGTCTCATCGAGACCTACAAAATGACGTATCACTCGCCCGGAACTAAGCCGTCTGGAGAAAGTTCCAGGTGCGCGAAAATGTTGCATTCTCGGGATTGCCCCAGGCCATATCTCCCGCTCGCCGGCCTGTATCCAGGTGATTGATACGTCATTCGTCTTGTCTCATCGAGACCTACAAAATGACGTATCACTCGCCCGGAACTAAGCCGTCTGGAGAAAGTTGCCCTTTTACGTGACACACGTGACACACGGATGTCACGTTTTCACGTATGTCAACCCCAAATGTGACATTGATAACCCCCCCTAAAATCATGGGTTTTTGGGTGGTACTCGCGAGTTTGGGGTCCGGGACCCCCAAAAAGTGGGTTATTCTGCTGGGGGGGGGGGGGGGGACGGAAATTCACCTTGCGACTTAGAGGGACCCGATTATTTAACCTATCAATCATCTTTATTTGATTAGTAGAGGACACTCTGACTCACTCACTGAAAGCTGGAGGACTGAGTCAGAGATGACTCCGTCATTTATGAAACTTTATTAAAATATTTAGATTAACGACATTGAAATTGCTAAAATAAAAAAAATGTCAAATAGGGCATCGAAAATATTTGGCAATAAGCTAAAAAGTAGTACTTTTGCTCAAAATGTTACATTTTCGCCCTAACTGACGCTGAAATTTGTCCTGTTATAAGTGGTCATTCTCAATACTACGCTCGATTTAACCGTTACAAAAGGCCAAACTAAAGCATATTTCTGCCAAATTGTTCAGGCAAAAGCTCTTAATACGATTCAAACAAAGATCTTTGAAATGTTGGGAGTGTTCCTCAGATGCTTAGATGACTTGTAAAAATCCACCCGTAAAACGTTTTGTCTGCAGCTTAGCTAAAGCTTGAAAAGTAATAAAATTTGCATTTTTAGAAAATGCTTAAAAGGTTACATGTTGATTTTATACAAAACATGAAAGAAGTTACATAAAAATGATATACAGAGGAAAATTACGAAAGAGTTTGTTAATTGAGAAGTTTTGTCTTGTTGTTTCGATTCTAAAATCAATACAGCAAGACACGAAACGGATAGGCAGGAAAAGATGACTAAGAAAAGTTATTGAAATTGTAAATTCAGGCTAAAAAGATTTTGAAACAAAAAAGTTGCGACAAAACCAGCGTGTATTTGAGCGAGTGAGATGTCGTGTCGAAACACTTTGAAATCCTTTGTTCAAACAATTTCGTATTCAGAATTTAGTCTTACTATGCAGAAAATAATTACCTATTCCTACAAAAATCAGTTCTAACGCTCACTCATTAAGATATAGCCTTAAAGGCACGGTTTACTAAACGCAATAAAAGCCTGCGAAGACAGAATGGCTCTGTGGCGTGCATGGCTCAGTGGTTAAACGGCGCGCGTAATGCGTGGTTAATGCATACCGTATTCCCTGTAATTGCTACCCCCCTGAAATTATTACCCCCCCTCTAATTATTACCCCTCCTGGAGCTCGAACGATTTATTATTACCCCCTCAAATTATTACCCCCTGTAATTATTACCCCCCCCCCCAAAAAATGTGCCAAAAATAAGCCAAATTTTCTATTTTTGTTGTGTTTTTAGCTATGATTTCGTATTTCAAACTTAAATAGACAAAATATAGACAGTTTAGTCTATTTTTTACTGCTTTTAGCTTAAATTTAGATTATTGCCATATTTTTTTGCAAAATTTTCCTAAATGTGGCCAAAAATAGGCCAAATTTTGAGAAAACATGAGAAAGACGATGGAAACAACCGTTATTTCTGTTCTCGTTTTTATTATTTATTTAGACATTTCAGTACTGTTTTGTACTATTTTTTAGATAAATGTATATTTTTGCCACATTTTTTGCCAAATTGTGGTTAAAAGTTGCAGAATATTGCAAAAAATAGCAAAATTTTAGGAAGTTTTGCTTTTTAGTGTTAACTTCAACGAAAGGTAAAACTTTTGTGAAAATCCTTTTACAACATTTTAATGTAAAGGTTAATTTTAGGGATTTAAATCTGATATTATTATTCAAAATTTTACAAAATTTTGGCAAATTTAAGCAAAATATTTAAATATCTCCTGAAAATTGCCAAAAATATAATAAAAATATAATTTAGTTTTTTAATAGTGTTTACTTAAAGTTTAAAATTTTTAAACTTTTTAGAATTCCGTTTTTGTATCATTTTTTATATATCCGTATTTAGTCATTTTTATATCATTTTCAAATTGATATTGAAATTTATTTATTATAAACCAGAATCATTTATCCTGCATTTTCAAGATTTTTTGAGAAAAATATTATCCATGCCTTTAGCCTTCAGTCAAATTTAGCCTTCACTCAAATTATAAAAAAATTGTGAAAACTGAAAGGAAAAAATCGGTTTAAATTTTGAAAATTATTTAAGAAATATAGCTAAAAAAGTAAAATTCATAGTCAACAATGATTCAGAGCAATAAATGCGCTTAAAAATTTAGAGATTAATTTTAAAATCATTCAGAAAATGGTAAACTTTCATAAAAATCTCACGAAAATTAGTAAAATATTGATAATAAATTAGAAAAATTCAAATCTTGCCCAAATTATTTCGGCCGCCAATTCAAAATGGTTAAAATTTTGAAAACTTTGACAAAAATCCGAAAAAGTTTCAGAAATTTAGCTAAAAAGGTAAATTTTGACGAAAAATTTTTGAAATATTCAACCCCAGAACACTGAAAATTTTTAGTTTTTCGTAAAAATTTCTCAAAATTTTCGCCGCGCCTCCGGCGCGGCGACATTGAAATATTATTCCCCCTCCTGTAATTATTACCCCCCTCTAATTATTACCCCCCTGGAGCTCGTTTGAAAAATTATTACCCCGGGGTAGTAATTACAGGGAATACGGTAGTTCGAGCCCGCTGTTCGACGCTTTTTTCGTTCTATAAAATAAATTTTTAAATCATTAACACTCATATATTATTAATTTTGGTTTGATTAATTAAGCTTAAGGTACCAAAATAGGATAGTAAATATCAAATTTTATTATCAAACTGTATCATTCCGATCAAAACAAAATAAGTTTTCTACAATCTCGAATATAATTTCAATTTTCAGTGTTTCCTCATCACATACAAAGCATCGATTTCTTCGAGCACCATCGGATCTTGATCACCAACTTCAATTTTCTTAGCCTCGTTCGGCTCCGTCGTCGGGTTATGCGTATAAAGTTCATCACCGTCCTTCAAGTACAACTCTTTTTCTAAGTGGTCGTTTTTGGCCCAAAAACGACATTGTTTGGTTTTCCTGGCAGAAAGTTTCCGAAAAACTGGTTTTGGACGGCGAAGTACCCGCTAATTTGCAAGCTCGTCAAAACTTTTTTACAGTCCCCTACAGCGACCACTAGAAGGCCTATGGTCAATTAAAATTACCCAAGAAGGTTCCTAAGACAAATTTTAGTACATTTTTTTTCACACTGTATGAAAAACAAAAAATGTCTTTAGAAACAAAGTTGGGCTATCGTTGCTCTGCATGATAGATCGTAAAAAGTGATGTTTTCGCACTTTGCTTTGATGATGCACTTATAACAAAGGCCGCTGATTTTTTCGCAATTTTGGAGCGCATGATATACGAAGGTGGAAAAATGCCGGAAAAACTCACAACTTTTCACTCCATGAGCAAATAACACAGCCAAAAGAACTGCAAGTCGAATGAACATTTTCTTGGAAAATGTACAACTCAAGAGTACAATCGATTGAATCAACTGAAACAAAGGTTTAATTTTAATTCTTACTACAAATTCTGTTTGAAACAACTCCAATTAAATGATAGATATGGCAACAATTGGACTATTGTCACACGATGTTATATATCGTTTTCCTTTATAACGGTGACAATCCTTTGTTTTGATTTAGGCTTTTGGCTTAGGTTTCAGGTTTGGTTTTGCTTGGCTTGTGCAAACCTTTATTGAAAAATACCAAACCTTTGTTGACAACTAGGCAATACTAGTGGGATAGCGAATGGATAACATGGAATCAACCAAGACTAAAAAGGCAAAATATGCGGTTTTTACTTAAGCCGCTTTTTCTTTTGAACGATAGTCAATCATTTCATTCTTCGAGAAAGATATTGGGCTATCCTTTAAGCGAAAAATACAACAGTAACTGGGCATTTGGGATGACGAATCGAATTTTTCGATTCGACTATGGAACAAAGTCGGCCCAATACCTCTGCTACACTTCCTACTCCTAACAATAGAGACCTACCTTCAGTAAGCAATAATTTGTTTTCAAAATTTTGTCAGTTTCTTCATTTTTCATTTTTCCAAAGAGCAATTTTATACTGCCATGGCAGATGGCACAAGGATGCGACATTTCTGGTTTAGGGTGATTAAATAAATGAGCGCTCTGAACGGCCAACTGTTAACTACACATTTTTATGTCCACTATAACGGTACGTTTGAATGCAGTCACACTGATACTGACTTAGCATAAAACCAGTAATTTAACCCCTCTAACAAAATGCCAATTGCTCTCGGTCTCAGTCTTGTTCTCGGACGTGTTTATGAACCCATTAAAATTGCCGCGGAAACAAAACGCCAAATGTCCTTTTACCTAGTATTTCAGTGCTGTCTTTTCTCCCCATTTGAGCACTTGCATTCTTAGGGGTGCTTAGTCCATTTTTCAGGGGTGCATTCTTAGGGGTGCTTTTTTTCGAAATGTATCAATTTTAGAGTAACTTTTAGCGGGAAATCGGAATTAGAGGTCAATTTAGCTAAATATAGACAAAATTTAGACTAAAATGTTGTCACTTCTGTCTTTTTTCACCAAAATTGCTTTCTTGGGGGTGCTTATTTTGGACTGTCAATTGGTCTGATGCAAAATGATGGACTTGCTGACAGCATTTTGCTGGAAAAGGGGGCTGGCAAAACTGCCCCAAAGGCTGGACTGGCCCCTACAATTCTGGACTGACCCAAGAAGTAAGGACCGGCCCCAAGAACGTGTGGGTTGGAGCGGCCGACGGCAGCGACGGTCGACCGCACTCTAACGCTGGACTGACCTAAGAACGCTGGACTATCTCAAGAACTTGAGTCTCGCTCCAGCCCCGAAGGGGCTGGCAAAAAACCAGCCAAATTATTAATTTTAGTTTCTAAATTAAACATGCACAGACTAAAGGATGGTAATCAGACTCCCGAATCGCACCCTTCGAGCGGCCGAAGGCCGCGAGGTAGGGCTGTGCAATGCTAACCTTTCCTAACCTTTGCTAACCGCCCCAATGCTAACCGGGCCGCACTTCCATACAAGCGCCGTTTTAACACATAATTTTGATCAAGTTATTAGTTGCAAGTATTTGCTCATTGATTTGACATCTAGAACACTTTGGAGTGTTACCTAAGCGTTTTAGAACAATTTGGAACAATCTAGAAGGTTCTAGAAGCTTTAAAATGCGAAAATTGAAAACGGCCTTCAAATATCCCGGCCTTAGGGATGTGCAATGCTAACCTTTCCTAACCTTTGCTAACCGCCTCTTTGCTAACCCCAATCCTAACCTTTGAAATAGAAGGGAGGTTAGCATGCTAACCCACTCCGGATTAATTCAGAGGAAAGTCGGTTATTTCCCACTATCTAATCGTGTCTCTCTTTCTCTGGCACCTAACTCAGAATGCGGCCAATAAAGTGCTAGTGTGCGGCGCCCCAATAAAACGCTCTCTTTGTCTCACGTCTCTTGTGTCTCCTCTTCGTTTCTGGTTATTGCACAAACAATGTGGGTTAGCATGCTAACCTTCTGGGTTAGCATGCTAACCTCCCTTTTCATGGGTTAGCAAAGGTTAGGAAAGGTTAGCATTGCACAGCCCTACCGCGAGGTCGGGCGCGATGCGCCCGACCCAGGTTTAACCATATTTATAACATTTGACGTTATGTTTCTGCGGCAATTCGAATGAGTTCAGAAGCTACTGTCGTAATTTCGAAAGTTACGCAGGTTTTTAGAAATCGGAGAATTTAAGGTGACCCCCCAAAAATTCGTCAATTTTCCTTGATTTTCGGGGGTATGTCTCGAAAATGGCCATCTTTCAGGGGCCTGTACCACTAACATGAAATCTTGACATTGACATCTTGACATTGAAATTTTGAAATCTTGACATTTTGACATTGACATCTTGACATTTCTATCAAAATGTCAATGTCAAGATTTCAAAGGTTCATTTTTGAGTAAAAATATTAGAGTTTAAGAAAATCTGAAATATTTTTCTTAATCCAGACAAAAAGTTGATATAGAGTGAGTAATATCAAATTTGGGCCAATCTTAGTGGAAATGTCTCAAAAATAATCTAAATAACGCATCTTTCATGTCGTGAAAATGTGAAAAGACGAATTTGATAATATTTCAAGATTTCAACAACAAATGTCAAAATGTCAACATTTCAATGTCAAAATTTCACGTCTTGAAATCTTGAAATATTTTATGAAATTTTGACATTTGTTGTTGAAATCTTGACATATTGAAATCTTGACAGAAATGTCAAGATTTCATGAAATATGTCAAGATTTCACGTTAGTGGTACAGGCCCCAGGGCAATATCGTAGATAAAATGGCTAACCAAATTACATATCCTGATTCAGGACAAAAAGTTGGCTATATAAGAGCAATATTAGATTTGAGATAGGAAGTCTAAAAATTGGACAAAAATTACTCCAAGGTTAGCGTATCTAATTGGATACACTGGGCAATAAAGGGTTTAGCACCCCTAAGAATGACCTCGGCCGTGCCCGATAGGGCGCGGCCGAAGAAAAAATTTTGAAAATTTTGCCTCAACATTGAAAAATTTCAAAGGAAATTTTCTCCAGGCTCACTAAATTTTTGAAAAATTTTCGCCTGCGGCGCTATTTTTTCTTTGATTTTACTTTGATAATTACCGTCATACCTCGATTTACCGCACACGTCCGGAATGGCGATTTTGTGCGGATAATCGAATGTGCGGTAAATCGAGGGAATTTTGTATGGAAAAAATCCTTCCATTGCAAAGTTGTGCGGATAAACGAAATTTCCTATATATTTTTGTCATTTTTTCAAAATAAAAAATAAAATTTTGAATTCCAGCTGAAAAAAGTTTATTTTTATACTAAATTTTTACCGATTTTTGCAAAATTTTTACCTAATATGGCAAAAATTTTCGAAAAATTTGATAAAAAACGGGAAAATTTTGTACAAAAATTCAAATTTGCGCCAAAAACAGAACCACTTTTCTTTGTGCGGATAAACGAAAAATTTTACTTGGAAATTTCACTTTGGTTCCGCAAAAATCTGTGCGGATGATCGAATTAATCCGCATAAAATGCGGATTATCGAGAGAATTTTGTATGGAAAAAATCCGTTCCAGCCAGATTTGTGCGGATAATCGAAAATGCGGATTATCGAGGTTCTCCTCAATACCGGCGTCCGCGCCCGCGCTATGTCCACACTGGGACACACACGGACATGGCATCAGACGAGAGACAACACCACAAACAACGAGCGAGAATATCTCTCACCGCTGTGTGAGGTGTGACCTTTTCCTATTCTGCCATGTCCCTATGATGCTGCGCCCGCCCTCAATGTTCCAGACAAACACAGTCCATATAGGGAATAGTTGTATGGCGAAGGACGCAGCAAGGCCTGAGTGAGCTGTTCACATCCCACACGACTATACACTCCATTCTTTCATTTTTCGGAACAGTTAACCGCTATAGACGCCGCTGCTCAATTTTCAGATAGGGTTGTGGATTGGATCTATGAGAGGCTTTTGTGAAATGTGTATATTTTCATTATATTAAGCTTATAATCCGGAGGCGCTTATAATCCAAGTTTGAGGATTTTTTTCATGAGCGGCCTTTTTTGGCCCTAAAATTGGCATTCGTTAGCGCTCATAAAAATTCAAGTAAACCCCCAATGCTATCTTTGTCAATTCCGTTATATTAAGCTTTGGCATTATCCAAGTTTGAAGAATCAATTGCTTGGCATTCTGTTCGCTATTAGAAAAAAGTTTCACAACTTTTTGTCCCAAAAATTGATAAATCTCGGGAATTTGTAGATTGTTCCATTATAATAGACTTTGGCATTATCATCATTGTCATAGCTTTGATAAGCCAACCAAAAAACCCCCCAAAAAATCCTAGATACGCCACTGCACCTTTTGCAGATAAGGCTTTGTATAGGTGCTGCTTTCTTCCTGTTCCTTCTCTGATAGGGTTTATTGCAGCTGATCCGTAATCTCTTTCTTCTCTGTTCTCCAGAACAGTTACCGTTTATCATTCCAATGCCGTAATTTTCCATGTGCGAATATTTATCTTCCGTGTTTGGATTTCATAAATGGATTTATACAAATTGTGATCATTTTTAAGCTATAAATGTTCAGATGATCCCTCAAGCAATGAAATAGATTGACCTCTGCCAACTACACACCTGCAACTCTTGTCAACAGAGTCATTGTCACCACAAGAAACAATAGTCGCTCAACTAAAACATTGGCGAAACCAATGTCACACAAATTGAGGAGTACGTACGCAAAAATTGCGGGTGCGACCTTGGAACAAACACAAAATCCCTGGAAATTGGAAGAGAAAAATCAGGTTTGACAAAATCTTTGTGTCCGGCAATAATGTGGCGGCAAATTTGAATGTACATTTGGCAAGGCAAATAAATGATAATAATCCGAATAATTTATATATAATAATAATGTGTTTAATTTAAGACTTTAGGGGAGACGACAAAAATAGCCTAAAATAAAAAATAAATTTATTTTTGAAAAATCACAAAATGCGGAATCACATGAAATATATGGCTTGTTTATCTTTTTCTTATCAGTTTTTTACAAACAAAAAAATTCGTATCTGAACCAAGGATATGAAGATAAAAAAAATATTATTCGCCAACACTATTTAAGATGCCGCCTAATGTGTAAAGCGTCCTGAAGTGTAAATTTGCTGTACTAAAATCTGAAATACAAACAATAAATCCACTATTGCGAAATTTGTTTTTTATTTTTGTCAATAACACAAACTCCCTGGAAATTAGAAAATAAATCCGATGAAAGTGTAAGTGCTCAATTTAAGACAAGAAACTTAAAAAAGAAACTAAAGGCTTACGACAAAAATAGCCTAAAATAAAAAATAAATTTATTTTTGAAAAATCACAAAATGCGGAATCACATGAAATATATGGCTTGTTTGATTGTTCAACTGTATAAAAAACGCGAATTTTCCAGCTTCTATAAAAAGTTTTTAAAACTCCTCAAAAACTATCAATTCTAAAATTAAAACTATAAAAGCCTGAATCAAGATAGTTAGTTAAAAGGCTTTAGAAAGAAGCGCTAACAGAAATAATGTGGCGGCAATTTGAATGTACATTTTGCCAAGGCAAATAAATGATACCTTTTAACGAAAGAAACGTTTGTTTGATATCGCTAATTGTACAAAGTTAAAAAAACGCGAATTTTCCAGCTTCTGTAAAAACAAGTTTTAAAACTCTTCTCAAAACCAAAAACGGAAATTAATTTTTGTTTACATTTCAGCTCTCTGTCAACCGAAACTCTGATCCAAGTTTTCGGCTTTTATCCCGCCGAGAACTATGCCAACTCATATACCCAATAAGCAATCAAGTCTATACTATCGCCACTTCAAGTCGTCTATTGCCCGTCGTTCATTCAATCGATTCGATGTGCTTTGATGAACTAAATAACATTGATGCGGTTTCAATACATTATTTAGACCGAGAAATTGAGAATTGGAATTCAAAACAGATGATTGTGGATGAGTTCCTTGCGACAATGCCAAATCCAGGGAAATTTATTCGCTTCCAGGAAATCGCCATATTAAGGTGTCCGCCATCACCTCTTGTAGAGTACCTGCGTGAAGCCTCTGAGTCCTTTGTTGGATGTAGATTGGAACTATTTATCGTCCGCAGCGATAATCCTTCCAGAGACACTGATTCTTTGCACGAGCAAATGAAATATTTACTCCGAAACGTGTTTCATAGCCCGACTTGGGTGCAACTAGGTTCCTGCCACGGCTTGTCCAACTTACCTATTTTACATGCCGGAGTAATACCAAAGTGCAATAGATTGGAAATACGTTTCTCGAAGTTGGATAACTGTACTCAAGCCACGAACAATGAACTCTTGGATTGGCTCACAGCAAAACCGAATAACGAAATCGCTGGGAATGAAAAGAGACATTTGCTGTTGGAAAGATATCCGATGTCGAATATTCTGGATATGATACAGCAAGTCAGAAATGTACGTTTCTTTTATTGATGGACAAATTTATAGGAGGTGATAATATCTCGGAATAAATTGAAAAATGTTTATCCCTAAATAGTAAGCGGTAGCTTTCTTTAGTAGTTTGTCTCTGTTTATAGACAGACTCCGTTTATAGACAGACTATATTGCCAGTCTCCGTGACGCACCCCGTCCAGTGAATTTCAGACGTTAGCCATTGACTTAATCGATAACTTGTTTCAAGTTTTATATATTAATAGTATGGATTATTAACACTTTGATGCAACGGATCAAAAGAAAATATTTTGATTTTAAATATTTGAAATTGGAATAAATTGAAAAATGCTTTCATATTAAAAAAGAGTTAATTAATTTAATTGTTTCGGAAAACGGTCATTAGGAGTCGCTAAGGCTTGACTTATCTTTGTTCAGGATTTCGAGGGAGCAACAGAGATTCAAACGTCGGATTTCGTGATCACTTTTGGCGCATCTCGAGAGAGCATACGCTATTGCTTGAAAGATGATTCCGGGTTCTCGGTAGACAATACT
Organism: Ditylenchus destructor; assembly: GCA_022814885.1. Taxonomy (NCBI): domain Eukaryota; kingdom Metazoa; phylum Nematoda; class Chromadorea; order Rhabditida; family Anguinidae; genus Ditylenchus; species Ditylenchus destructor. The sequence goes on from JAKKPZ010000325.1 coordinate 22,963, forward strand.
TTAACTGGTGAGCGCCTGACTTTATTCAACCGCATTCCGGAAAATGAATGGAATTCTCCCAGTCATGTTTCTCGCTTGTGGCGTCGACGAGTTACGAATGAAACGGAAGACGCTGTAAAATTTTCTTTTCTGCTAGGCGAAACGAAATTTTTAATGGACGACAAAGTTGAATTTGACCTTGCTTTGTACTCTTTCCCATATTGCAGACATCTTCGATATAGAGACATTGGGTAACAGACATAATGCCAATAACACCAATTTTTTCATCTCATGTTAGTTAATTTCATGTTATTTGATTAGCTTTAGGAAGCAAATTATAAACATATTGATTAATGATTACTGTCGCATTAATTATAACTTGATTTCTTTGATTGAAGACTTTATTCCAATCCACTTTTTCGAAAGACGATAACTAAAAGCAGGAAATTATTGGCCTATGGACAATTTAAAAGCAGCGCCTAGAAGAAAATTTTATCAGTTCCATACGATATGGAAGCTTAGTAAATTAAAAAAGGTCCAACATCTTTCTTAAAACTCAAATATTTTCAGAAACAATTTGGGTAGACTAGAATGTTAAAGGACAGATTTAGAGATTTGTAAAAAACATTTTTTTCACAAAATACGTTAGTCCAGATTTCATTTGATCTATGATTTATTTATTTTTTCTATACACTTTTATACCAAAGTCACACTATTATACCTTTACTTACGTTAATTTTTAATTCATACATTCGAGTCTCGTTATAACGCGGGTGCAGAAATCCGATGCTTTAAAATTTTTCTCAATTGTCTTTTAAACATTTGTGTCGTATCTGTAAAAAAATTTGCTTCTTCTAAACATTTTTCTTCAAAAATTCAGATCCAACATGTTTCAGGTTAGTCTTTTTTCAAGCCTAAATCTAGAAAATTGGCATTCCGTAAAAAAATACTTTCAAAATTTTGCCGAAAATCCAAAAAATGCATCGCAAAAAAATGGTTCAATACCCAATCTTATGATCACTTACTCCTCATAAACATAAGTCTCCACATATCGATTCATATGAAATCTCGCGTGGAGCCACACAGACTCCAAATGCCCAAATAATGTTGCTAAATGAATGAATAGACTTCCGGGTAATATGATTAAGGATTATGGAACGGGATTGTGGGAAAAGGCTTAAAGTTCATTCAATGATTCCCAAGAAAATGCAACAGTTTGAACCTGGTCGATGATTTACGAATACGATTTTGTAGTTCTTATTCATAGTGTCATAAAAGTTGGAAAATTTGGCTCTCTTCATATGTTTCGAACGATAAATTTGTCGACCAATAAACTAACCATTGAAGTTTTGCGGGGTATTGAAATAATTCCCCGGGGGCTCTATTAGAGGGATAACGGTACATAATTTTCCATAATAGCAATGTGTGAAACAAAATGTATTCAAGCCTGACCGTGATTACTTTTAAACCATATTTTTAACTGGCGAAAGCGTATGCAGGAGGAAAGCAGTTTGATTCTCTATATGTGACATACAATTTATTTTCTGTATTCTGCAGTCTACTATAGCATGGCTATTGTTAGAAAAAGTGCTCCAAAATATTAAAACTAAAACAATGATTATTTATTTAGCACACACTCTTATTGAGTATGTTTATGAATATTTTGTTTAAACAAAAATCCGTTCCGGCCAAAAGTGTTCGGATTATCGAAAATGCGGATTATCGTGTGTGCGGATTATCGAGGTTCGACTGTATTTATTTAGAACGCACTCTTATTAAGTATGATATGTTTTGTTTAAACATATCCTCGTCAAATTTGTTTTATGCGTTGAATCCAAATTTTAACTCGATTTTTGGTCAAATGATAATTGTTAATTCATACATTCGAGTCTCGTTATAACGCGGGTGCAAACAAAATCTGTTGGCACCAGGCAAAATCCGCGTTATAACAAGACCCGCGTTATATAGAGGCTCGAACTCAAAAGCAGGGTTATATAGAGAGGCTTGTTATGCCACCTCCCTATAGCGCAGAAGTCTGTGGGTGACACTTTTATTTTTCAGGCCTTGCGGCAAAGTAACTTGGACAAGTTCATAAAAATTCAAGTGAAACCCCAGTGCCATCTTTGTCATTTCCGTTATATTAAGCTTTGGCATTATCCAAGTTTGAGGAATCAATTGCTTGGCATTCTGTTGCCTATCAAAAAGAAAAATCACACCTTTTTGTCCCACAAATTGATAAATCTCAGGAATTTGTCGATTGTTCCATTATATTAGACTTTGGCATTATCATCATTGTCATAGCTTTGATAAGCCAACCAAAAAACCCCCCAAAAAATCCTAGATACGCCACTGCACCTTTTGCAGATAAGGCTTTGTATAGGTGCTGCTTTCTTCCTGTTCCTTCTCTGATAGGGTTTATTGCAGCTGATCCGTAATCTCTTTCTTCTCTGTTCTCCAGAACAGTTACCGTTTATCATTCCAATGCCGTAATTTTCCATGTGCGAATATTTATCTTCCGTGTTTGGATTTCATAAATGGATTTATACAAATTGTGATCATTTTTAAGCTATAAATGTTCAGATGATCCCTCAAGCAATGAAATAGATTGACCTCTGCCAACTACACACCTGCAACTCTTGTCAACAGAGTCATTGTCACCACAAGAAACAATAGTCGCTCAACTAAAACATTGGCGAAACCAATGTCACACAAATTGAGGAGTACGTACGCACAAATTGCGGGTGCGACCTTGGAACAAACACAAAATCCCTGGAAATTGGAAAAGAAAAATCAGATGAAAGTGTAAGTGTTTAATTTTAGACTTTAGGCAGTGATGTCAAAACCGATAAAAAAACTATCCGATAGTTTGGAAAACTATCGGATAGTTGCAAACTATCCGATAGTTTCCAAAACTATCCGATAGTTTACACATTCAAGTAAAACTATCGATAGTTTTGTAAAACTATCGATAGTTTTGTAAAACTATCGATAGTTAAACACAAAATCCCTGGAAATTGGAAGAGAAAAATCAGATGAAAGTGTAAGTGTTTAATTTAAGACTTTAGGGGAGCCAAAAAATTTCTCTTCAAAAAATTTTGGTAACGCAGGCAGCAGATTTGGCAAAGTCTACTGCATGTGTTACTATCGCCACTTCAAGTCGTCTATTGCCCGTCGTTCATTCAATCGATTCGATGTGCTTTGATGAACTAAATAACATTGATGCGGTTTCAATACATTATTTAGACCGAGAAATTGAGAATTGGAATTCAAAACAGATGATTGTGGATGAGTTCCTTGCGACAATGCCAAATCCAGGGAAATTTATTCGCTTCCAGGAAATCGCCATATTAAGGTGTCCGCCATCACCTCTTGTAGAGTACCTGCGTGAAGCCTCTGAGTCCTTTGTTGGATGTAGATTGGACCTATTTATCGTCCGCAGCGATAATCCTTCCAGAGACACTGATTCCTTGCACGAGCAAATGAAATATTTACTCCGAAACGTGTTTCATAGCCCGACTTGGGTGCAACTAGGTTCCTGCCACGGCTTGTCCAACTTACCTATTTTACATGCCGGAGTAATACCAAAGTGCAATAGATTGGAAATACGTTTCTCGAAGTTGGATAACTGTACTCAAGCCACGAACAATGAACTCTTGGATTGGCTCACAGCAAAACCGAATAACGAAATCGCTGGGAATGAAAAGAGACATTTGCTGTTGGAAAGATATCCGATGTCGAATATTCTGGATATGATACAGCAAGTCAGAAATGTACGTTTCTTTTATTGATGGACAAATTTATAGGAGGTGATAATATCTCGGAATAAATTGAAAAATGTTTATCCCTAAATAGTAAGCGGTAGCTTTCTTTAGTAGTTTGTCTCTGTTTATAGACAGACTCCGTTTATAGACAGACTATATTGCCAGTCTCCGTGACGCACCCCGTCCAGTGAATTTCAGACGTTAGCCATTGACTTAATCGATAACTTGTTTCAAGTTTTATATATTAATAGTATGGATTATTAACACTTTGATGCAACGGATCAAAAGAAAATATTTTGATTTTAAATATTTGAAATTGGAATAAATTGAAAAATGCTTTCATATTAAAAAAGAGTTAATTAATTTAATTGTTTCGGAAAACGGTCATTAGGAGTCGCTAAGGCTTGACTTATCTTTGTTCAGGATTTCGAGGGAGCAACAGAGATTCAAACGTCGGATTTCGTGATCACTTTTGGCGCATCTCGAGAGAGCATACGCTATTGCTTGAAAGATGATTCCGGGTTCTCGGTAGACAATACTTTAACTGGTGAGCGCCTGACTTTATTCAACCGCATTCCGGAAAATGAATGGAATTCTCCCAGTCATGTTTCTCGCTTGTGGCGTCGACGAGTTACGAATGAAACGGAAGACGCTGTAAAATTTTCTTTTCTGCTAGGCGAAACGAAATTTTTAATGGACGACAAAGTTGAATTTGACCTTGCTTTGTACTCTTTCCCATATTGCAGACATCTTCGATATAGAGACATTGGGTAACAGACATAATGCCAATAACACCAATTTTTTCATCTCATGTTAGTTAATTTCATGTTATTTGCTTAGCTTTAGGAAGCAAATTATAAACATATTGATGTCAGTTTTGGCATTCAGCATACTGTAGTACCACTTTCTGGCGTTCTGCCCATTTTGGCTTCTTTGGGGATTTTCGCCCGAAATTTTTCACCCTAGGGGGTTTTCGAGTGTGCTGAATTCAAATCTGAGATCAGTTTTCACGAAAAGCGCCAAAATTTGGCGTTATTCTGGCGTTCTGCCCAAAAACGCCAAAGATGGAATCCTCGATTATTAGCGATTTCCCTCTTTGGCGTTTTTGGGCAGAACGCCAGAATAACGCCAAATTTTGGCGCTTTTCGTGAAAACTGATCTCAGATTTGAATTCAGCACACTCGAAAACCCCCTAGGGTGAAAAATTTCGGGCGAAAATCCCCAAAGAAGCCAAAATGGGCAGAACGCCAGAAAGTGGTACTACAGTATGCTGAATGCCAAATGTGACATCAGCATCGTGTTCAGCGTGGTAGAAAACCCTATAGGGCCAAAAATCTCGGTCGAAACGGTTTGGAACGCCGAAAACCGGCTATGGGAGATTTATATGAAAAAAATTTTGAGAATTTTGGATTTCCCGCCAAATTTCGAATTTCGTGGCGGGACCCAAAACATGTTTTGGTGTATTCTTGTAGCCCAAGTGATGGGCTTTCTACTGATATATAAGATGCCATATCACTTTCCCCTAAGAGCAGTTTCCCCTAGCAAAAAGTTTCCCCTAAGAGCAGTTTCCCCTAAAAAAAATCGATCAGTTTCCCCTAAGATCAGTTTCCCCTAAATTGGCTAGGGGAAACTGATCGCTTTTTTTATATGCCTATTTATGGGCATTAAAGGTGTGCTTTGTGCGGGAAACGCGCTCAGGTGTACCGCCAGACCATCCTGAGTTCCCACGTACAGGAATTACCTAATATGGATGTATATATCAACAGTTTTGAAATTTCAAAGTTTAGGCTAAGGGAAACTGCTTTTTTGCTTTTTCAGGAGCGGAAAAGCGCAGTATTTCTAAAATTTTGATGAGTCATCACTCCAATTTTTTTCTGGAATGTTCTTCGAGATCTCGGGAACGGATCTAGACAAGAAATTACCTGGATTGGTAAGGTTCTGTGAAAAATACAATCATTAATGACATACGCCGAAAACATTATCACCAAGTACTGACACTCTGTATAGTCCTTACTAGGGATATTTTTCCAAATCAATTCGAATTTTCATAATTCTTCATAAAATGTCATAAAATTATGTTTTTGAATGTTTTTTACTATATTTATAATATTTTATCATAATTTGTGAATTTTTCCTTCTGTTTGAGATATTAACCTTACTAAATGTACTGTTGTCTCTGTGACTTTTCTGGGTGATCCTGGCTATCTCCAAAAGTAAGTAAAGTGTCAATCGTTTGTTTCTTGTGTTATTTTTGTTATTTTTTACAACAACTGTGGCACTCAATCGTTAACTTTTTCAGTCTTTCTCAATGTTTTGCGTCATTTTCGGTTAAATTTTGAGGAAATAATAAATACCATTTGAATTTCCGCTTTGTTTTTTGCGCCAAATTACTTGAGCATCTTGTTACAGTATGCTGTTACGAAATTTGGTGATGCATTTCATTGTTAGTATTGAAGCGTTTTTAGCTAGCATTTGTTTCTTTTGCAGTACAAATGCTGTTTTCGGTTACTAATTGTTACTAATTATGAATTATTCATTCAATTTCATAATTTTTGGTCCTTTTTCATAGTTTTCTCACCGAGATAGTTTTCTCACTGAGTCTGAGAAGCCAACAAAGCCCTGTGGCGTCCCATACTCCCCCGTTTATTGTTCCGTTTTAAATTGTACCTAAGACACTTGGGTGTCAAAATTTGTCTACTGTCAACGAGAGTAAAATTTTATAAACTATGATTTCAAGCATATTTATAAGTAGACTTTTTAAGTACAAAATTAGTCCGCGCTCATTTTTTACCTAGGGATTTTAATTCTCGAGGCTAACTGTATGTTCAGAATTAGTCTGCGCTTATTTTTAACATAGGGATTTCAATTTTCGAAGCTAATTGTATGTTCAAAATGTGTCTGCGCTCATTTTTTAGCTAGGGATTTTAATTTTGAAGGCTAATTGTATGTTCAAAATGTGTCTGCGCTCATTTTTCACCTAGGGATTTCAATTCTCGAGGCTGATTGCATGTTCAAAATGTAAGGTTAATATCTCAAACAGAAGAAAAAATCACAAGTTATGATAAAATATCAGAAATATATTAAAAAACATTCAAAAAAATCATTTTATGACATTTTATGAAGAATTATGAAATTCGAATTGATTTGGAAAAATATCCTAGAAGGGACTATATAGAGTGTCAGTACTTTGGGGAAAATGTTTTCACCGTATGTCATTAATGATTATATTTTTCATACTACTTTACCAATCCGGGTAATTTCTTTTCTGGATCCACTCCCGAGGTCTCGAAGAACATTTCAGAAAAAATTTGGGGTGATGACTCATCAAAATTAAAGAAATATCACGCTTTTTAGCACCTAAAAAAGCAAACAAGCAGTTTCCCCTAGCCTATAATTTGAAATTTTATAACATTTGATATATATATATATCCATATTAGGTAATTCCTATACCAGGTAACTCAGGAGTGCCTGGCGGTACACCTGAGAGCGTTTCCCGCGCAAAGCACACCTCTAATAGCCCTAAAAGGGCATAGGAAAAAAGCGATCAGTTTCCCCTAGCCAGTTTAGGGGAAACTGATCTTAGGGGAAACTGATCGATTTTTTTTAGGGGAAACTGCTCTTAGGGGAAACTGATCGAAAAAGTTAGGGGAAAGTGATCTTTTACCATATAGAACATGGCTAGGCTCCTGTCGGAAGAACAAAAGATACAGGCCCTCAAACACAGGCACCTCGAAAATACTGACGAAAAAAGTGGTTTCCGAAAAAAGCCCCTTTAGGGGTCACAAAGAACTTTTTTCAAATTATCTTTTTTTATTATTGTAAAGGTCTGGTTTAATTGCACTTACTTAATTACTCTCTTATAGTTAATTACTGCTTTATAATCATTCCTTTATTTCTCAATGATGTCTGATTTGTTCCAATGTTGTAATCAAGAATGTTCCCAAAGATCTCTTATCTATTTTCTCACAATGTCTCTATTCCTTTTGTCACGCCTACAAAAGTGGCAATGGGATTTTATGATGTGATTTATTCATTCTTGTCTAGCTAGCAGACTTATTGTGCACGAATAAAGCTTTAAAATATTCTATCTTGAAACTTTCACTGTAACGATCGAATTTGATAAAAGTTAGGCCGACTTTTGTCATAAGCTTAGGTACCAAAAAAACCTAAAAATTTACTGGTAGCAGCACTCAACAGTGATTAGTTTATTTTGAGATAGAATCCCGGGTGAATAGTCTAAAATGACCGAAATTTTTGATGGCGCCGAGATTAAGGTAGATGAAAGTAATACTGGAGCGCGCTCCGAAACTCGAGTTGATATCCCAATGCCGGAATATCCGTTTATGCATAAAGAAGGAAAAACTGCAGTGAAATTTGAGCATTTAGAGAATATGTATGGAATCATGAGAAAAGTTACTCAGGATATGAATAGAGCTCTTAGACGTCTTAATAGAGCAGATGACCAAATAATAGAGTCGGCAAATCAGTTGCAGCTTAAATTAGCGGAGATGTGTAACGAGATAAATATTGCCTTAGAAGATCTAGGATCAGGCCGTGCCGTTGGTTTTCCGGTGGATAAAAGTGGTCAGCGCAAACATAAAGGACCAGTGGGCCGTATAAATCTAGAACCAAATGATAGTGATTATGAGTTTGAAACTGACGATGATACCAAACAAGAAATTGAGGGGAATACCGAAGATAATCCGATTCAAAATGAAGACAATCCTGAGAAATGTAGGCCATGAGACTCATTTTTAAGGGACAGGATACTTACTTTTTATGTTTATGCGGACTACTTATACCACTTGGTCGATCATGAATGTATGCACTGTTTTTTAGAACGCACATTTACGCAAAAATGACCAAATTATTGTTGGAAAAGTGGCTAATTTCTGTTCATATAATGTCCTAATTAGCATTACATAACGAGCAGACAATTACTTGGGGCCAAGTACAAAAATGTATGTGACAATGTGCGAAATCGGTTAATCTGCAGACTAACCGGCAAAAGAGGTTAATGTGTGAATTTCGCAATTTAGCCGGCTAATGTGCAGATTAACCGCCATAAATGGCGAATATGCGAAAATGGAATCTGAGATCAGACTTTATTGATTTCTTCAAATAATTTCTACAAAACCGATATAAAACTGAACTAACATAAAATGTTATTGATTTCTTCACAAGTATAACAATCATGTTTGTTATCACATGGCAGTGATTTTTTAAGTGGTGTTGCATTTTTGATTGCATCCGTACTTGATAGATCCTTGCCCGGTTCCCATTGCAAGCACTATGGACTTGCATATCTACTGCCTTACCTCCATCACAATACCCTTGACGTTTGGGAATTCAGCTCTTTTGCGATCGACCTATGCAAAAGCGGTTTATGTTGAATTTTACTTGTCACGTTTAACCTGTCGTCATTGCCATAAAGAAGCTGTAGCAAATTGGCATTTTTATGTCTGTCTTGCTGATGTTTTGTAGAAATGATTTGAAGAAATCAATAAAGTCATATCTCATATTCCATTTTAGCACATTAGTTGTTTAAGCTGGTTAATTTGCAGATTAACAGGCATAAGTGCGAAATTTGCACACTAACCGCTTGCACACTAACCGTAATTTGCAGATTAGCCGTAACATATATATGATGAATATACTCCTATGTAGTATTTGAGTACTGTGTGTCCGTCCCACCGGACGAAATTACTTCATGGAGTAATACCTTAATCGACAGCTCTTGATCAGCCGAGCAAAATGAGCTATTACTTAGAACTTTGCTGGCTACCTGAATTACGGGCCAGTGCAGCATAACGGACGGCTTTCTCTTTCAACGCTCTCAAATACTGAAAAAGCTATTCAAAATTTGCATTTGAGCATTGTTGGTCCCAACCGGATTGTTCTGTAAATAAAGCCATGCAAAGCCATGCAATGGCCCACAAGGCTGTTGTAGTTTTCTGTAACCATGCTTTCTACTTACAAGGGACATTCACCTGGTGCCGCGCGAGTTTCGGGAAACCAACCACACAGGGTTGTAGATCTCGATGAGAGGAGTCCAACGGTACCAGACTTTTTTGCCCATGCACCTCGAAAAAAAGTTCACAAATACCTGAATATCAAAAATGGCAATTTTTGGATAAAAATGGCTGTTTTTGGCCAAAAACTGGCGTATTTTGAGGCGATACAAAAAACTAACTGCAGATTCGTGATCAGCGCATCGAATTACCCCTAAAAACACATTTCCCAGAAAAATTCTGAAAATCTTGAAAAATCTCAATTTTTGGAGCAAAGGGGGGCCACATGGTGCTCGAAAAAAAACCGATTTTTTGAAAATGTGAAAAATTTTTTGATCGTGAAAATGTGAAAAATTTTTTGATCGTGAAAATGTGAAAAATTTTTTGATTGAGCGTTTTCAGGGGTAATTTGATGCGCTGATCACGAATCTGCAATTAGTTATTACAATCGCCTCAGAAAACGCCATTTTTCGGCCAAAAACAGCCATTTTTAGCCAAAAATGGCCATTTTTGACTTTCAGGTATTTGTGAACTTTTTTTCAAGGTGCATGGGCAAAAAAGTATGGTACCGTTGGACTCCTCTCATCGAGATCTACAACCCTGTGTGGTTGGTTTCCCGAAACTCGCGCGGCACCAGGTGAGTGTTCCTTGTTAGATATTTCAAGGGGTTTTAGTCTTGCAGGAGAGATAATATAGGCCTACAGTTTTGCAAAGGACATACCCACTTGTACTCCAATACCTCTTTTCGGGGCATTGCAGTGGCGCAACCAGGATTTTTTTTGGGGGGGTACGTTTTAGGGGAAATGGCCTTTTTGGGGGGGGGGGTACCGCGTGGAGGGCGCGACCGAATTTTGGATTTTTTTTTTGGGGGGAGGTACCGGACCAAATTTTTGCCCAAATTTGCACTGATTTACACTCATTTTTTCAAATTTTCCCATTTGGGGGGGGGGGGGGTACGTACCAGGGCTGCATCCGGTTATCCGGTGTTTTTCGCCATCCGGTTTCCGGATTTTAGGGGGGTCCGCCGGATGCACCGGATATTAACAAGCACCCCTAAGAATGCAGTCAGCGCCGCAGGCGAAAATTTTTGAAAATTTCGTAGAATATTCAAAATTTTCAATGTCAATTTTTGGCATACAGCGTAATTTTTCAAAAAAATTTCGCCTGCGGCGCTATTTTTTCTTGTATCTTTTCTATTCTATTTCTCTGTTTTACCAAATTAAACTAATTTTATTTCGCTAAAACTCATTCTTTTCTATCTTTTTCAGTAATACAGTTTTAGCATTTTATAATTTGATGCATTTATACTTCAGATCTTAATTCGAAAGATTTACAACATTTTTCAAAGTCAATTTTTGGCAATTTTTTTTCTGCTTAGCTTTGTAGTTTGCCTCATTGTTTTTTCAAAATTTTGTGCTGAAAATTTATGAACTTTTCAATAAATATTCAAAAATTTCAATCTTATAACTTAGTTCAATGAGAAATTTTAGTCAATTTTTAAAGAGAAAGCCAATTTTTTCAAAAAATTTTGCCTGCGGCGCATTTTTTGCCGTGAATTTTTCTGTATTTCTGGCAAAATACACTAATGAAGGCACAATTCTATACTAGTATTTCGCTGCTGTCGAGGTGTCCGTTATACATTTTCCCGTGTATTCTTAAGGGTGTTTATTTTCAAAATGTAGTCAAGCGAAATTTTTGCCAAATAGGCTTACCATTTCAAACAGTTTCACCTGCGGCGCTATTTTCACATAATTTTTGCACATTGGTAGCAGCAATTCGGTAACGCATTTTTCACATTTTTCAATGAAAATTGACTCTATTCTTCCCAATTTTCAAGAATTATTATAGTTCTTATATTGGAACCCCAATGAAGTCGTTAAAGTTAACGGGCAAAAAGTGTGAAAACGTTTAATAGTTAACAAATGGTGGTAAAATTGACTAAAATTGCTCATATATTGCAATAAAATAGCCAAAAAGTAGCTAAAAGTTGTTCAAATACTTGAATTTTTACAATGTTTATCCTAATCTTGCACATTTATACTAAAAAGGAAACAAAAAGCACCCATTTAGGTAAACTTTTTGCAAATTAACGTCAAAATTGGAAAAAAATTTCAAATTTGGCGCCAAAAATTGAAATATCCGGTTATCCGGATATCCGGTATCCGGTCAATATCCGGTGTTTTTGCACTATCCGGTATCCGGTCCGGCTTTTTTTTACTATCCGGTATCCGGTCCGGCTTTTCGAAATCCCGGATGCAGCCCTGGTACGTACCCCCGGTACCCCCCCCTGGTTGCGCTAGTGGGGCATTGGCCTGATCTTGTAGCATAAGGAAATACTGATTCGGCTTATGGGCCATGAGAATATTCCCCAAAGAGCGTATTAGAGAACAAGTGGGAACAACTCTTGGTTTTGCCGAAAGTTGTGCATTAAATAAAAAATGACATGTTTGTCGATAATTCAAAGGTGGCGCCTAATTTTGTTCCAAATTTTTTAACGATGGAACACCTTTTCTTCAAAGACATAGTCGTCTGACGCGTTTTCCACTAAGTTTAACAATGTGTTCTAGAAGTATAAAATGACCAAAATGTTGTCGGCTTTTGTCGCAAGCCGGGGTTGGCAAACGATTACGATGTGGGATCAATAGGGAAATTGAACCCGAAATGTACTTAGGAAGGAACTACACAGGGAAATCCTTCAAAGTACCGAAACAATAGAATATAGCGACTGGGGAGCGCCGCCGATATTCACAAATCAATATTATGGAAAGCAAGTGACCTAATGGTCGAAGACAAGGTTGAAGTAGGAAGAAACAAGCCAAACTTTAGAAGTTTGGTAAGAAATAATATGTGTTGTGTAGCTTACGAGATTGAGGTGGGCTTGCCTCGACCCTTAGTGAGTAAATAAAGGCCCGTTTAATAAAGTGAGATTGGTTGGAAAGTAGGAAGTTTATTTAGGGAAAATCAGCACAAGAAATATGAAGTAATCTTGATCAAAAGCGAATTTGGGGAAATAGGACTGAAAGCTAACTTTCAATCAAATTCTGACACAGTGGTTTGGTCTGGGGAGCGACCGGGAGAGCGATCAAAAATGGGGAGTCAAAATGAATAAAGTACGAGTGGAAGTGTGGTAGTGAAGTGGAGAAGTGAAGTAGTGGAGAAGAAGTGAGTTTAGCCCGTAAATTTGGCCCTTTTATAGCGCTGGAAAGGACCCGTCTCCTCAATTGAGACAGTCGGCCCAGTCCGCGACGCCAGGCACGGGCGGGGATATAGGAGATATTTTGGCCCCCCATAGAAATGAAGGACCCGACCATCTGTGTCAGTTAAAATGGGAATGATATATAAAATTGTGATCAAGAATACAGCACATTCCAAATTTATTCAATGGTTACAAAATATGGTGAATTAAATGGTTTTCGAGTCGCTCGCGACAGCTTTCTATCATGGTAATCAATCGTATAGCCTTTCCAATCGAAATTTAGATATCAAATGTCATTGCTTTGATATTATCTTATTACAATGGCAACAACTTTCTTCCACTTTTCTGGTTCCAAAAAAAACTCATTTAAAATTAAAACTTCCTCTAAGTTTTTGCCTTCTATTGACGACAAAAAGGTGTGTTTGAGCCCATAACTAGGTCCTAAAATTTGTACCAAAATATTTGGTGGCAAAAATGGACTTTGTAAAATTCTTGAAGCGAACTCCTACAAATTGTCGTCAATCTCCGTAATTAAAAAACACTTTACCAGTTTTGAGCGAAAATTCCTAGTTTGTATTTTGTGCACACAATTGCTTTGGTTACATAATCTCAAATTTGCTTAATCGATTCACATAATAGCGCGACATAGGGAATTTTTTTGTCCTGCCTGTTCCTTCCTTCATTCAACAGCCGGTTAGGTAGTAGCCTTTACTAGAGACAATATGCATCAACATTTTGTTAGTGACACCCATTTGTCCTCCAACACCCCTTTTGGGGGTATTGGCTGGTAGCATAAGGAAATACCGATTAGGCACAGGCTTAAGGGTGAGAACAATATTCTCCATAACGGGGGAATATAAATAAACATTGGAGGACAATTTCGGAGGACGACTTTTCAAGGTCATACATTTCGGCAAAATGTTACTTTTGACGATAATTCAGTTTTTGTCCCAGATTTTTTAATTTAAAACATGTTTCCCGGCAACAACTCGGTCCATTTCTTTCTTCAACAACTTAGTCGTCTGACGCGTTTTTCAATAACTTTTCCTATGTTTTTTACGAGTACGTTCAAAATGTTGTTAATAATCCATATTGAGTACAGACGGCTTTCATCAAAGTACACATTCGATCCAAGCGATGTTTTTTGATGATAAATTTCATTATTCTAAATGATATTACTGCAATTACAACAGACTTTCTAAAAAATCGTTCCAAAAAAATTTGCGTTTGAAATCTCACAAAATAAAAACTATCCTTTATCTTTTTCGCCTTCTATTGTTAGCGAAAAAAGTCTTTTGAGCCCAAAAATAGGCTATAAAATTTATGCCGAAAACTATTTGGGTGGTCAGAGCAGTCAAAGCTGAAGCAGTGAACTCTGAAGCAGTCAGCTGTTTGAGTTAAAGGTTATTCGTTCTAAAATTCTTGAAGTGAACTCGAACAAATTGTTATCAACCTCCGTAATTAAAAACACTTTGCCAGTTTTGAGCGAAAATTTCTAGTTTCTACTTTGTGCACACAATTGTTTTGGTTATATATATAATCTCACCTTTGCTCAAATGGTGGGAATAACAACGCGACATAGGGAATTTATTCTTGTCCTGTTCCTTCCTTCATTCAACAGCCGGTTCTCAAAAGGGCCAAAACGGTCGCGACCAAATGAAATACCCAATTTTTTTATTTCACCAGCCCATGGACTACTATTATAACTTGCCGATAAACTATGAACACTTGCCCATATATGGTCATTGTTTGTGTTCTACTGAAATGTTGATATAAACTCCTATGAAACTAGTTTGTGTTGTTGGTTTTTATTAAAATTCGTCAGTGTTTTCGTCTAATTTATTTCAATTTGATACCAATTTGTGTTTTCATTTTTTGATCTGTGTTTATATTTTTTGAATAGCTAAATATATCAAGGCTCCCATTTACGAGGTCCAAAATTGGGTGCTTCACTCACAAATATCCTCTTTAAAAAGATGCCCCATTGAAGGAGTAAGCTGAAAATATAGTCAATGTGAATTCGATTTAATCGTAATTTCTTATTTTTGCTTTTGGAAGTTAAATTCATATAAGAATCTCTCCAGAACCTGCGTGAGCAAATGTTCCGCTGTCACCATCTGTCCGTCACATTTTAGGCTCAATTTCTTGCTCGATTTCCAGTTTTTTACCCTTCACTTTGAAATATCTCTTAGAAATCACTTGGGAGTATGCTGAGAGATACTCTAAAGAACTTTCCAGAAAATGAGCCAAGTCAAAAAATTCGTCGATGACGTAATCGCCTCCAATAAAGTTGCGGTATTCTCAAAGTCCTTTTGTCCTTTCTGCCAAAAGGCTAAAGATGCCATAAATTCCTTCAATTTGGCTAAAGGCGCTCTGAAATGGTTGGAAATTGAGTCACATCCTGACATGGACGAAATCCAGGATTATTTGAAGGAATTGACCGGTGACCGGTACCCTTTTAATATTCACTCTCGAATTTGTTTCAATAATCAATTCAGAACGGTGCCACAAGTTTTCATTGGAGGCAAGTTTTTGGGCGGCGGGGATGACTCGGAGAAGGCCAAAAAAGATGGCTCGTTGGAGAAGAAATTGGAGGAAGTCGGAGCTTTGTTTAAGCCGAATAAGACTGAGTAAGTTGGCTTATGGCCAGTTTTATATTTAAAAAACAGTTACGTAGTTCGTATATCCTTTTATTGGTTTTCAGTAGCCTTTTTATCTGATTACATTTTCTGGATTTGGTATAGGTGTTTTGGGTACTTGTTTAGTTCGGGAGGGGGGCAGCATTTTCAGACAATTTTCACAATAAATTTTATTCAAGGGAAACACAGAGAGACAATTTCAAACAAAGAACTATTGTGTGAAGATAGTCTAATATATAAAGACGCTATTGTGTAAATTATCTGAAAATGCTGGGCCCCCCGAACTAAACAAGTATCTGTTTTGATATAACGTCACCCATTTCACCGTTTTTCTTGCGCTTTTAGTCGGAACATGCAAAATCTGATGTATATGACCCAGACTCAACTTTTTATTTTGGGTCTAGGCCACACATCGGCGCCAAGTGTCTCAAAAAGCGTCAGCCGTTTTCAGCCAAAAATCAAATTTCAAAAATATGCAAATGTTTTTTGCCAGGAAGCAAGTTCAGGTGTTGCTCTATCATACCTGGTGGGTGAAATATTCGTAAGTCTGTCAATTATTCAGATTTTGGGCTCCAAAGTTGGTACACTTTGCGTTTTTCAGTGTTAAATGGGTCAACTTTGAGACCCCAGATTTTAATAATTGACAGACTTATGAACATTTCACTTGTACAGAATGATCGGGCAACACTTCAAATTTTACTTTTTCATAAAATTTCAAAATATTTTTGAAAATTTTTCAATTTTTTCAATTTTTTAGATTTTTTTGCCCAAAAATGCCCATTTTTGTGTATTTTGGAGAAAAAGCGAATTAGAACGTTAGAAATCGACTGGGATTTTTGGGGGTATACTGTTTTTCGATACGGAGAATCCGAATTTGACCTCAGATCGTGGGTGGTCCCGCCACGAAAATTGGGAAAATTGCGTTTTTTGACGTTTTTGGGCGAAAATTATCACAAAATGGTGCCAGAAAATTAGTATTGATGGTATTTCATTTTACAGTTCCAAATTTTTAATCAATTAATATCAGCAGAATACGAATTTAGAGTTATCGGTTAACAAGAGATAGTAACTTCGCGGGAAAAAAATTGATTGACGGACCTGGGGTTCGAACTTGAGACCAAAAACGCTCAACAGATCGTCCGAAAATGGCAATTTTTGACGTGATATGAAAAAAATAATTGCCGATTCGGAATCAGCGCATCGAATTACCCCTAAAAACACTCATTGCAGAAAACTTTTCCACATTTTCAAAAAATCGATTTTTTTCAAAATCCATGTGGTACCCCCTATGGTGAAAAATGGCCAAAAAATGAAATTTTTTTGGAATGTCAGCAAAATGTGTTTTTAGGGGTATTTTGATGCGCTGAGTCCGAATCTGCAATTATTTTTAACGTAACGCATCAAAAATGGTCATTTTTGGGCCATTTTTTACCAAAAATGCAATTTTCCCAACTTTCGTGGCGGGACCACCCATGATCTGAGGTCAAATTCGGACTCCCCGTACCCAAATTAGGGTATGTACCAAAAATCTCGGCCAACTCTCGACAAAAACATGGCTGTGACGCATTTTGAGACAGCTCCCGTACATTTGGCGCCGATGTGGCCATCTATATCAGATTTGGGACTTACCGACTAAAAACGCAAAAAAACGGTGATATAAGGTGACGCTATATCGAGCGCCGACTGTATGTCAGTTATTGCCGGAAGGGTGTCTCTCGTGTTAAAATGTTTGGAATTTGACTCCAATAACTGGTCAATACAATACTCTTTATTTTACAGGAAAGAGAAGACGGCGATAAAAAAGTACGTCGATCATTGGCTGGGATACAAGCGAGTGTGTACATTCCTTGACGCTAAATGTCCTCATTGTCGACAGGTGAAAGCTGCTGTTGATGGATTGAATTTCGCAAGAGGGCGAGGTGGCAACATTATTTTCATAGAAATTGAATACCGAGATGACAATGAGGACTTCAGAGAATACTTGAGAGAACTCTCCGGCCAAAGGTCAGTTTTGTGTGAAAATAATAGTACAGTCAGTACGCATACACAATAATAGTACAGACTCTTGATATAACGCCCACTTTTACCAAGATCTTGATATAGTAAAAACGCGAAAAAAGGATGATATAGGGTGACGCTATATCGAGCGCCGACTGTATACCAGTTATTGTCCGGATGGGTGTCCCTCGTGTTAAAATGTTTGGAATTTGACTCCAATAACGGGCCAATACTATACTCATTATTTTGCAGAAAAGAGAAGACGGCGATAAAAATGTACGTAGATATAAGGATTTTCCTTGCCCTCTTACTTCTCTTAGGTAGTCAAAAAGAGTAAAAACTTGCCAAGAATGGCTTGTATTCAAAAACTGACATCATTTCTGAATGAATAATAGTTTGGGATTTTGCACTTCGGCACCATAAAAAAATATTTTAGTTCTTATAAAAAATAAAATTGCCATTTTGTGAAAAAAGTGAATAGTTTTTACCTAAAACCAAAATGTATACATTTTGGTTTTTTTGTCATAATATACGGAATGGAATGGTTGAAACGGAATGGTTTCAGAACTTTGCCGCAGTTATTCTTGGATGGGACGTTTTACGGCGATGGCGATAAAGTCTTGGCCGCTGTGGCAGACGGCACTTTCGAAAAGAAAGTTCGCGAAGTTGGCGCTTTGTAATTTTAGACTTGCGCTGGAGGAATGCATCCGAATATTTCAACATGATTGGAAATTTTTAAATAAGTGATCTAATTATATTTTGTAACATTTGTCATTGTCTATACCAGTAAAGATTTAATATTATTTTAAATAACCATTGAGCACCATTGATCATTTCACCTGATAAAAAAATAATCTCGCAAAATTTGGTCTCTAAAAACTAGTATTTCGATTGATAACGCACTGCAATATTTTTTGTACCTTATTCGAGATTGCCGGTGAGAAAATGTCATGAGAAAAATTTTGAAATGTGTCCCGGAGGTTCTCTGATACCTGGAGACCAATCATCTTGTAAATATTAATTATCAAATTAGACACTCATTTGTGTGAACAGCTTTAATTCCGCTAATTATATATTATTAATGTCTAATAAACTGATGAAGAGGTAGAGTACATAAGACAGGTGTTAACCAGAGATATTTCAGAAAAGACCATCACTAGCTGTGATTCAGAGAAAGGAATTCTGTCTAGGTATTCTGAGTTTTGGTGGACTAATAAAACAGGAACAAAGAATCCATTTCTTAACATATTACCATCCACTTTCATACTCGCACCAAATCACACCTAATTAATTCCCTATGAATTCGTCTGTTGAAGAAGCATCGCCATTAATCCGCTATATTTCCGGATCAGTTCATTTATTGCTAATGTTCGCATCAACTTGTGGAAATGTTCTGCTTGTGGCAGTGTTTGTTAAGGTACTGTATACCCGCGCTACGCACCCCGGGATTCAAAAATCCGGGAACTCAAAAACGGAAAAATTAATGAACTGGTATCCTAAATATTTTTGAAAATGTTTCAAATTACAATTATGTAATTCTTTGGCAATAGGTACCGTCAATAGGTATCTGGGCACTTTTTATGGGTGATTCATCGATTTATGGATGCAACTTAAAATTCCCCCGAATGAACGCTAAAACTACGTGACTACGGTAGGTCTTTAGGGCCACACGCAATTCAAATCGGTAACATTCTTCATGCTGGCATCACAAATGTTGGTCTGCGATATTGTCGGTCTCATCGTATCATTCATCCTGGATGTGCCTCTTACGTTCAGCGGGTATTTGGTCGCGAATCCCAACTCTGCGCCATTTCCACAACTCTATATGAAATAGCGTTTCAATTGCGCTTGGAAATCCATATTTTTCATATTTTTAGGCCTTGGTTCGGATGAGTATCACCAGGAGAGTAATGGGCACCCAGTCTGCTGTATAGGTAAACATTGGATGCCCTTTGGAGAATGTATCTGAATCTGACTCAGATTCGGATTGATCATTTCGAAAACCTCTAGGTGCAAAAATCAAGTCTCGACGTTTTGGGGCGAAAAATGTCATTTTTGGAAAAGTGGCTTTTCCAAAAATATCCCCAATCGAAATTGTAAAAAGCAAAATTGTCCGGTAAGACCCCAGGAAGACTGGGAACGCGAATTGTAAATTTTTTAGCGGTTAGTGAGCCTTGTCAAGAAGAATCCAAAATATGAACCAAAAATTAAACAATGGGAAAATATTACAACCAATAAGTCCGGTGCCACTATTCGGTCAATTACTTTTGATTTGCATTCAACCCTGATTAATCCTCATTAATAACTCTCAAAATAATATCATACGCAAATTTTTTCAACCACTATCCACGCACGTTCAAAAATTGATTTACGATTAGCAAAGTACACATTGAATTTATACAAATTTTTTCACTTATATTTTCAGATCAATAAGCATAGTATGGGGATATATCGGTTTCACAATGACTGTATGGCTCATTTATATGATAGCAACTTTAATGAAGAATTCAGGTAAATCATCCATCAACTTAGCCCTCAGAAGGTATCTGAATTTCAGGCAGGCTTGTAACATTTCTAATATCATTTCTAACAGTGGTATGTGCTTTTTATTCTGTTCAAGAATAGGGCATTATTGAACGATTATTACATTAACCTTTTAGGCAAAAACAGTAATCGGACAGTGTTTCACAATTGCAATGCTGATTCTTTATTTCATTATTTTCGCCAAAATACGATACGATTCCGGAGGGTTCTGATGCACTAGGATCTTGATTCTAACCAGAAGCATCAGTAAACTTGAGAAAACATTTCTTATACAAGTAAGTGCAAGCAATCTGGAACGAATGAACTAATAAACAAAATTCGAGCATGGCAATTTTAGGCCATAATTTTTACTGGAACATTCTAGAAGGATGAGTAATGGCTAAAATAACGGCTAAGACTTAGGGGCTTCGACC
The DNA here is from genome assembly GCA_022814885.1 of Ditylenchus destructor. Classification (NCBI taxonomy): domain Eukaryota; kingdom Metazoa; phylum Nematoda; class Chromadorea; order Rhabditida; family Anguinidae; genus Ditylenchus; species Ditylenchus destructor. The sequence continues at coordinate 43,505 of JAKKPZ010000325.1, forward strand.
AAGCTCAAGCATGCCGGTGATCGGTGGATTTTTATCCAAATTTTGAGACTTCAGGCAAAAAACTCTCAAATTTGGATAAAAATTGAAGGATCTCAAATGCCTTGCGTTGACATACAACACGCTTGAGCTTGGTCGAAGCCCCTGAGTCTTAGCTGTTATTTTAGCCATTACTCATGCTTCTAGAATTTTCCAGTAAAAAGTTATGACAAAGTTTATGGGGGATTTTGACCTACACTCCTAAGAAACGAGAGAAACTCTCTATTAGAAAAAAAAATTCCCCCAAAAGTTTACCAAAATTTCCATTTTAAACGAAACGAAATAAAGAAGAAACAAAAAATTTTTAAAAACTTTTTTTTGGAAATGGAAAACAAAAAAAACCCCTTTTTTCCCTAAAATGCATCCCCCGTTATAATGCCGCGGGTAGTGGCGTTAGAGGAAAAGCGGCATTGTATCGGGGATTGACTGTACATTAATAGTACATTTAGAGCTTCATTATATGTGCGATGTATGAGTTCCGCTATGCGGCGTTTTACATAATGCCAGACAATGCGTCACACGGCCAATGGCCCTACATCATACGACTTCTGCGACAATCAACTAATGTTCTCATGCTTAGCATTCACGCCATTGTGATTTTTAGCTCAAACGCAAAAGTTCGCCATATCCTTCTACGTGAAACATTCTTTGCACAAATTTTGCACTTTCTACCTAAACGATACTTTGTGGAAAAATCGACGCCGGTAGCGAGTATTCCGCCGGGAACATGATGTCCGCAAAATAAAATGTTTGGAAATAAGACGATCTAATGTGTTGATAGAAGTTGGCTAAACAAAAATTTCTAGTCAGAATGTGTCTCAATCACGCTGCTTGTCACCAAATTTTTGTATTTGTTTATGATTTTCATTAAAAATATAAACATTATCTGAATTTGTTACTTTAAGATTTGGTTTCCATGTGTGAAAAGTATAAAAGTTTCCATGTGTTCACTGAAAATTTTTATACACATTTTTGTCAGCTTGATAAGTATAGTGTCAAGAAATGCTTCGACATCTTTCAAATCCATAACAAATTATCCTACCGATCCAGGAAAGAACTGATCCAAGAAAACACATCTCTTTTTTCGACGCGCGAACTTAAACTGCTAATCCCGGGCCTCATATTGACCGCAATCCGTGGCTTAGTCTGGCCGGCCATCTCTGTGATCTATGGTCAGAGCTTCAAGGCTCTTTCCGACAGTTTCGACGAGCGGAATGACGAGGAGGTGAAGTCGAAAGCCATCCTGGACTGTATCTTGTTCGCAATTGTATGTGGATTTGTGACTGAATTTGGAGCACGATCCTTATTCGGGATTGCCGGTGAGAAAATCTCGCAAGCAAAATTTTGTAATGTGTCCCGGAGGTTCCTTGATACCTGGCAACCAATCATATTTGCCTTGAAAATGTATGCAAATGCAGTTAAGTCAATGCACGCCGTATCTCAATACAAGGTATTCGAGATTAGTGGATGTTGTCCTAATTTTGAGACATTAGGTTAAAAATCCACGGATCTCGAATAGGAAGAAATACAGCAGTGAAGTTATTCGGAACGTTAAATCAGTGACCGATCAATACACTATTCATTATTTTTCAGAAAATGTTGTGTATTTTTCGAGCTATTTAAACAATGTTTGTAACATATCCTATAAAAATATTGTGTTTTGGTTGAAAATTAATGGTTCTGTGATACAAAAATGAAATTAAGATATTACCTTCACAATTCTAGTCCAGTGTATAATGCCTACACGTATCTTAAAATATCGTTTAAATTTGCGGCCAAATGCGACTTGGTTTTTGAATGGGAATATTGCACTTGTTGTTCCAATTTATTTTTATGATAGAGGAACGTTTTTAAGTTAGGAATTTTGTACGGCTTCTTCACAAAGCCCCGGTTGGTGGATTCAAATTTGGAATCTGTCTTTGATCTTGTCCGATACATCCTGAAATTTGGAATAATACCAGAATACTTGCGAAAATGGTACTTTACTAAAAAGCCAGTGTCCGTCCGTCAGTGCGTAGCCTGACGTTTAGGCCCGTTTTAGGCCGTTTTCGACCCAGATAATGTCACCCTTATAGTAATGACAGTCGAACCTCGATATACCGCACACGTCGGGAATGGCGATTTTGTGCGGATAATCGAAAGTGCGGTTAATCGGGTGTGCGGTAAATCGAGGGAATTTTGTATGGAAAAAATCCTTACATTGCAAAGTTGTGCGGATAAACGAAATATCCTCTATTTTTTGCCATTTTTTCAAAATCCTAAAAAAAATTGAATTCCCGCGCAAAAAATTTTGCATTTTTTCCTAAATATTGGGCAATTTTTGCAAAATTTTTGGTAAATTTGGGAAAAATTTTGTCAAAAACAGGAAAATTTTGTATAAAAATTTAAATTTGCGCCAAAAACAGAACCATTTTGCTTTGTGCGGATAAACGAAAGATTTTACTTGGAAATTTCACTTTGGTTCCGCAAAAACCTGTGCGGATAATCGAATTTATCCGCACAAAATGCGGATAATCGAGGGAATTTTGTATGGAAAAAATCCGTTCCAGCCAATTATGTGCGGTTAATCGAAAGTGCCGTAAATCGTGTGTGCGGTAAATAGAGGTATGACTGTACCCCCCATAAATCCGTAAAAATCGACTCAGATTTGGGGTCGACATAGGTCGAACAGGTCGAAACGGGAGTCGAACGGGTCGAAAATGGCATTTTTGGCCGATTTCCGCGTGCAATGCATGACATATAGGGTTTTCGGGGTCGGGGAACACGATTCCGACATTTATTTTTACCCCAGGTATACCCTAGGGGTCGAAAAATGTTCGACATGGTCGAAAATGGTGTTTTTGGGTGGTTTAGGTGTGGATAATATCTGATAAGCGGTTTTCGAGGTCGGGGAACACGAATTCGACAAAAGTTTGGAGGTCGAACATAGGTTGAACAGGTCGAAACGGAGGTCGAAATGGTCGAGAATGACGTTTTTGGTCATTTGAGGCATGTTGGGGGTCATGTATGGGGTTTTCGGGGTCGGGGAACACAAATCCGACAAAATTTGGGGTGGTCGACATACGTCAAACAGGTCGAAACGGGGGTCGGAATGGTCGAAAATGACATGGGGCGACGGGGCAGTCTACGGCTGGGCCGGGTTTTTACACAGGGGATGGACGCCGCGATAACGGCGGCGGGCGCAGCTAGTTCCTATACTGTTTATTTTTAGTCAAGAACTATGGGAAATGCTGGTTCAAAATATGTGTTCAAAATTGTATTGGTTAGTTGTTTTTTTCTAAACCTGTCGGCAAATCCTGCCTCGTGTACAGATTCACACAAGTTACTTATTATTTTTTGGGACCCATACTATACTTGTGGGGATTATTATATTAGCCGGGATTTCAAAAATTTTGAAACTAGGCTAAAGTAAATATTCCGAATACCAATGAATCAGTATAAGTACTAGAAGGTGCACCGAAGGGACACTAGCAAATTAGTAAAGTAACATAATAATTCTGTGTATTACTGAGTACTAGCGGGATGTGGCGCCTTCGGCGCCACAACCCGCTAGGAAGCGGTTAGCGTGCACCGCCATCAGTATGCTCCGTCTGTATCAGTATGCCCCACGCCCGTTACCTCGGCCCTGCGGGCCTCGCTCGGCTTCACCCGGCCTCGCGGGGCGAAGTATCAGAGCAAGAAACAATGGCAAGTTTATTGACTTTTTTGTATTCGTAAAAAACGAGAAGCTATCACTTGGGCGGGGGTATCATCTGTGATTAACCCTTCATTGCCGGAGCCATAGAATTTGGGCAGAAGTCTGGCGTTACCATTAGCTTTCCTTACAGACACACTCTTTATATGAATAATGAACACTCATTCGTTTCTTTCTTTTTAAGTCTTTAGCATATCAAAATCGTATCCCATCGGATACACTCGGCAATGAAGAGTTAACACTAGAACGGTCGGATGTAGTAATTGCTTAAAACAATAGCCGAGACTGTGTAGATGCCAAATTCATAAAAAAGTCGGAATTGGTCGCAATTGGAAGCATAGTCTGAAAAATCGACTTGAATGTCGCGAGTCCCGAAGAATGGGTCGTTGAATTGTTTTGGCACATATCCAAGTTATATGTCGCTGGAATGCACGTCACGTCAGCTTTCCAGAAACGTATAACTTGCCTTGACGTCACCACTTTATGTGTCAGTTATTGACAAAAGTTCACAAATTTCACGGGTGTATAAAATGTGGCATGACAAACGTTAAGGAAAATTTTTGTGTTTTACGTGAGATATGTTTCATTTTACGATAAAAACGTATTTCTGACAAAATTTTGTATAATATAGAGCATTTTGACACAATTCTTATAAACAAAAAAAAATTATTAGAAAATTTTTCGCGTTTTTACCTTTTTTGGTCAAAAACAGACCATAAAATGGCATTTTTTGCCGCGTTATCGTAAAACTAATGGCAGATTCGGATTCAGCGCCCTAAAATACCCCTAAAAACACTTTTTGCTGAAAAATATTTGAGCTTTTTAAAAAATCGACTTTTTTCAAAACCAATGTGGTACCCCCTATGCTTTTTGGAACGAAAAAATTATTTTTTTAATGCTCAAATATTTTTTGCTAAAAAGCGTTTTAGGGTAACTTTGGGGTGTTGAATCCCAATATTCCGTTAGTTTTTTGACATCACGGCAAAAAATGCCATTTTTAGACTATTTTTTTCGACCAAAATTGAAAATTTTGTATAAAGCTTTGTATAAAATTTTTTTTCTGTATATAAGTATTGTCTCAAGATGCACTATATTAGACAAAATATTGTCGGCGTAAAATGAAACATATCTCACGTAAAACACAAAAATTTTCTTTTGTTTTTAACATGACCCATTTTATACACCTGCGAAATTTGTGAACTTTTGTCAATAACTGACACATAAAGTGGTGACGTCAAGGCGAGTTATACGTTTCTGGAAAGCTGACGAGACGTGCATTCCAGCGACATATAACTCGGTTGTGTGCCAAGATAAATTATGAGTAAATCACGGCACTGAATTCAGTGACCCATTTTCGGGACTCGCAACATTTAAGTCGATTTTTCAGACTATGCTTCCACGGACCAATTCCGACTTTTTTATGAATATAGTATCCACACAGCCACCGCTATTGTTTTAAGCAACTACTACATCCGACCTTCCGGGTGTTAAACTGCTACCGCAGAGAAGCAGAAGCCTAGATTGTTCATTCACCAACCTATTCCCTAAGCCCAAGTAGCAGCCTAAGCTTAACTTGTTCAGTTTAATAACCCAAACGAATTTTCCCTTTGTGGTCCCTTTGTATCTGCTTGTGAGATAGTATTAATCACACAGGCTTATTTCAGTTAGAGAAATTGTCCATATCCCGAAGTGATTATTTACCGTAAAAATGGCTTCTAGGTATTCCTGCAAGTATTCGTTATTGCCATGTTTAATACTGGCGCTGGCCTGCTCTACCCTTATGTTACACATGTGGACCAGCCTTCTGAATTTCTGATTATGGTCGCCCATTTTTGCTGGTATTTACATTACGACTTTTGTAAGCTTCGCTTTAGTGGGAAAAATTCACTCATCCCACATATCTTAACTGCTTACTTAACTACCTGGCAACGACATAAGTCGTAGAATGAGATCGTTATCAGTTTCTTCCTACCTTCCTTCTTCGAAGTGAGTTAGACAGAAAAAGACAGGAATAGAGAGTGGCCGCCAATTCAAAACAGAGATTATTCATTCTACGGACTTATGTCGTTACCTGGTAATCATATCCCACTAAACTAGAATTCGAGAACAATTTGATACAAGGAGAGAAAAGAAACCTGTTGGGGTATCCTTTGCAATTTATCGGGAGCTGGAACACTGGTTGTATTTTCTGTCAGACCACTCGAGAGAATAATTGCTTAAATCAGGAATAAAGTGGCTAACACGTATATGATAGTGTTTTACAAAGAAGGGGAGGTCCCATCGTATTTTCCACCGTCTGGAACGTCAGAATTACGTTGAAACATAGGGACACCATAAACCTTCGTTGCAGTGAAAACGAACATCGGCCTTTACGGATTTGGTGGTTTACAATATTTGAGTACAGTAATGCCGACTACTTCATAGAGAGGCGACTCTAGGGCTGGCTTCGCTAGAATTCAAATCTGTAAAGGGCCGATGCTCGATTTTAACTGCAACGCAGGCTTATGTCTTACATTTATGATAAAAATGCCGCTTTTTAACCGCTTGCATTTTCAGGTTGAATGTTCACGGTAAGTCCCACTAAGAGTACTTTTCACTATTAATGTCTCTTTGGGGATCTTTGGGACGTTTAAGAGGTAGGATTACTAATGTGGCAGGTATACACGTATATCATTCAAGGCTTTGCAAAGTATACTTATTGAAAAAGTTCAAAAAAATAAATTTTGTCACATTTTATAATTGGTTTCGGAATATCATGTACCACTTATATCATTCAAAACTTTGCAAAGTATTATTATATTACAATTAAAGTTAAAAATTACAAAATTTTTGTCAAAATTTATAATTTGTTTAGGAATCCCGCCCGTTAGTTATTTGCTTCTGAATAAGTCGGTTCGGAACGATTGTATTCGCTTTTTCCACTCTACCTAAGTCGCACCCCTCCGTGGGTGGGCGTACCTGACCGTAACTTTCTCTGCGTTACAGCTTTCGGGGCGTGTGATATGTCATTTTGCTCCTCGGGAGCTGCTGAGCACAGATTTCTAGGAATTTAGATGCACATTGGCTTCTAGAAAGTTCTAGAACAAAATGGCTTATATAAGCTATTTATCGTGGAAGCAAGAACGAGCCCCAAATTTTGTCCCTATATACTAAATCAACCCTGCTGAGTTTGAATCTGGGGTCAGAATTTACCCTGGAACCTTCCAGAATGTTCTAGAAGCTTCCATGATATAAGCCTGTGTGCGCGGCGAAGTCCGCGGTGCTACACTCTCGTCGAGTATTAATGGAAAAATCCTCAACCACAATTCAAACAGGGCAGCAAAATCTGGCAGCAAGTGGAACAGCCATCGATAATTGACAAATGAAATCTCTGCGGTGAAGAAATAAAGAAACACGAAATTTTCCATTCTATTGCTACTTTTTCGAAAATACTGTATAACTCATTTGTACTATTAAACATTTATGAGTCTCTGTCATCTCGTTCCGGCTTCAAGTCTGACCGAAACTCATTAGCGTTTTTTCCCGACCGCACCCGTCAGAGCGCGGTTCGGCGAAAACTTTTGGAAAGACTTAAAAAATTGTAAAATTTTTCAATAGAAAATTACAATTTCCAGCATGTTGCTACCGTCTATGGGGCGACAACCCCGCTTTGGGGAGTTCGATTCTAAAGGCATCGCAATATACTATAATATAGACTTCTTTTAAATTCTCAATGAGGATATGCTTACTATCCTATATAGTATTTGAGTGCTGTGCGTCGGTTTGTTTGTCCAACGGAAATTCGAATTTGAATTCCTGCCTTTTGGGAAGTGCATTCTTAGGGGTGCTATTTTTTAAATGTACCTAATTAGGGTAACTTTTAGCGGGGAATCCGAATTTGACGTCAAAATTTACATAAAATATAGACAAATTTTATAGAAAATTTGGCTAAAATGTACCTAAATTTTCGGTTCCCAGTGCTTAATATTCGTGTCCGAAACGGTTTGCTTGATCGTTCAAAATATTGAACTTATCGATATTTCTCTCTCTTCGTAATGGTTTACATGTTTTTCCTTATCACTGTTTTATGCCTGTCTGTGCTATGGAAAACATATTTCGCGTGTGTCCGGAGACTTCTTAAAGAAAATAATAAAAGTTTATTTCGTTCGCAGTTCATTATAAAGTACAAATTGTGCAAAAAAAATAAAACTTGCAAGCGATAATTTTACAATTATCACTTTTATCTTTAAAACGATAGTATTAATTCGCCGACTTTCATTACTTTCCATTGTACAACTGTCCATAAGTGCAAATCAGCTGGGCCTGCATGTTGCAAAGGTTCTTGCCTCGGGCATAATACACATATCCATTGTCACCGAAACCTGTGCCCCAACTGTTCTTCACGATCCAATACGACGGTGCGTATCCGATGATCACCATCTCGTGATATCCGATGATAGAGCTGCAGTCAGCCACATCGAACACTCCACCGGTATAGTATTGGAAGGCTCTTGGGACACTGAATATATTTGGTTGGCATTAATTTTTTTGAAGGGAATGTGACAAAAGATTACCCGAAATAAAATGCTACAGGGCAATAGTGATAATTGTAATAGGCGACGGAGCTCTCCCCACCGATGTAAACGTAGTACGGGGCATTCACCCATTTCTGAACATTTTTGATGCAGTTTCCTTGCACTGCCTTGTACGGATAATAAGACTCAAAAGTGGTGCCTTAATATTATTCAAATATCATCAGACCTTATAAGCACAAATGTTAGGCTTGAAAAACTAACGATTTGTGGCCATATAAGTAAGTGCACGGTCAGTCCATCCGCCACTGCAACCATATCCAGGCGCACAGTCCACCAAATCCTGCTCCGATAAATCATTGTTACTGTTATAATATCGAAGATAGTTAGACTCCACGAGAGCTTGAGCCGCAAAAGCCCAGCAGGAGCCACAATTTCCTGAAATATGCAAAAGGTAATATTTTATTTTCCTAACAGGTATGCAACAATATATAATAAAAATTAAAATGTATACCCTGATTCTTGAGGGGAGTGACCCATCCGTAGGATCGGTAGTCAAAATGAAGCCGGCTCGACCTGACGTTTGGTGCGATTGAAAGGGGGGTTGTCGGGGGCCCCGGATCTTCGGCGGCATTTTTTTCTCATAGTCCAAAGGGAGCAGCATCTGAAATATTTTGTAACGCTCGTGTTAACCTAGTCTATGCTTACACTCTTGAATTCTTCGTTGGTACTAGGGGGCAAATTTGTTAATGCCGATTCCTTTGGCACCGGCAGTTTTCAGTTGAGCGATTTCTAGACGTTTTTTTTTCAAAGATACCGAGTCTTTTGCCTTGTTCTTCATGGGAGTATGTCATATTGAAGTCCTGGATGAATTTCTGGAAAGCCTTTTTATCGTCATCAGAGGGCGCGATTGATCCATCAGAGTCCGGTACTGACCCATTGGCTTGGTATTGGTCATTTCGAGCACCGTTTTCCTCGCCTTTGCCCGAAACTGTTACCAATATTAGAAACATCGGGAGAAGTGAAACAAATACGGAAACCATTAGTCGCGATTGTAGTTGGTTTGATTACTTGATTGAATGTGAGGATCAGTTCAGCGAGCAACACTTATATAGTACGGTATTCACCGAACTGGTTTTTCTTTGTTTGTCCCAATTCATCGGATTATCGCAAACCGGTGCGGGAAGGATTAAAATTTCGCGAATAAACATTTTGACATTTACAAAATTTTCCCCCCCTTACGGGATTGCACCCACTCATAACGGAACTGAAGCCAGCTTTCTTTCACTGTGAAAAATGGGACACTTTTCACTTTATTTGGTTTAGTGAAATATAAAAAAAGGTGGTGGATTAGAAAATGATGAAGTCAGGAAAAATAACAATGTAACACAATAATAACATTTCCCTGTCACATTTTGCGGTATTTCGTTGAAAAGTAGTTCGTTGGTTTCAGTGAAATATCTCTATATTGGTTGAAAGTCTTTGCGGTTGTTTTAAAGTCAATTTTTTTTCTTCTAGAGCGATGTTTTTCTTGTGTGTTACACACCGTTCGGTAGCACATTCATCATTTCCTCTTTCAAACCGTATATAGCATGTTTTTCCATTACATGAAGCTATTACTTTACTAGCGCTATGGGACTCATTACGGGAGTGCAGTCAGTATGCATTTTCTTATATTATTAGTTTTGAAGTATTGGCACCACAAAATTCTGTGGTGAGCTTTGCCACGGTGTCAACATTCTTCAGATAGACAAAGATTTTAGGGTTTTTGAAAGTTTTTTTTTAAAAAAAAATATGATTCAAAATATTGATGACTATACATTTCGCCAAATGGTTTGCAAGAGAAATTGGCTCTTCCAAGAATTTGGGACAGACAGAAATAAGCACTGGACAGACAGAAATAAGCACTATTCTTCTCAGCGAGAATTCACACTGGATAGAATCGTCCTTCCAAAAATTGGAGTACATTTTAGCTAAATATTTTCTAAAATTTGTCTACATTTAGCTAAATATAGACCTCAAATTCGGATTCCACGCAAAAAGTTACCCTAAAAAAGGTACATTTTAAAAATAAGCACCCCTAAGAATGATTTCCGAAAAACATGCAATGGACGGACGTCACTAACTTACTATAAGGATGATAGTTCTAAGGAAGCACACCCAAAAAATTGATTTTTTGGGTTTTTTTTAGTAACTTTCATGGATCAAATTTTTTATCTTTTGGCACTATTCAAAAAAGTGGCATAGCGGCTACAACATACTTTTTACAGAATAACTTTTGCTTTGAAATTTTTCGAGATATGATCGCACAGAGATGGGACATAGACCGAAAAATTAATTTCACTAAAATTGTCATATCTTAGCAACCACCGAATGAAAAAATGTTCTGTAAAAGGTAAGTATTATAGCAGAAATTGCTCTACAATAATGCACAATAGAATATAGAATACTTTTTCATAGATAAAACTTATAAAAGTTCTCAAAAATCTGTGATGTCAATTTGTCTTAGGTAATTATAAATATCCATTCATTTTCTACGAAGCAAAAATAAAACCTTAGCATCGATGGATAGAGAAAAGTATTGGCTATCACGGTATATAACACTTATAAGCCCCTGTTTTGTTATGTGAGAAAAAAATTAGATAAAACAAAAACGCAAAGACTTTCCGGCCAAACCAACATTACAACAAGGGCTTTCGGAGAGATTTGAAAGGAAAACTCGAATAGATTATTTGAGTAGTTGGT
>JAKKPZ010000326.1:0-54367 GCA_022814885.1 Ditylenchus destructor
TTTTTCTTCTTAAGATTTCATATCATTAGCTAATAACTCGCTCTTTCGAAATTTTGATGTAATTTGGTAAATTTATGAGCTCACCTTTTTATTCAACTTTCACTTCGGTTTTAATCATTTATTCTCGTTAAATTACTTTGTCAATCTAAACGAAATCGACACAATATTGCAGGTCTTGTTGAAAATATCTGAAGATCAGAATGTAGGCACAATTATAAGAAAACGTAGATAAAAGTGGTAAAACGAAGTAAATGGATAAACGTGGTAAAATGTAGAAAGTTGTAGGGTAACTTAAGGTGTTATTGACTATCTGAAAAAAAAGGAAGTAATTTTAAAAGAATTATTAGATGTCAGTAGGTTTAATGTTAGAATGCTAGTTCCTCGTATGTAAAATTCAAAGATTCACACAATAAATAATGTTATTTACTCCTAATTTATTAATAACTTGATGTTTTCAGTCAACTGATCTCCTGATCCGCAAGCTGCCTTTCCAGCGTCTGGTTCGTGAGATTGCGCAAGACTACAAGACCGATGTTCGATTCCAAACGTCCGCTGTCATGGCTCTCCAAGAAGCTGCCGAAGCGCGTCTAGTCGAGCTCTTTGAAGATACTAACCTGTGTGCAATCCATGCCAAGCGTGTGACGATCATGCCGAAGGACATTCATCTGGCGCGCCGTATTCGCGGATTGTAAGATCGTTAACAATTCTATCTTTTTCTCACTTTTATCGTTGTATTGTTCTCTTTAAATATTTATCAGTCTTTCAATTTCTTGCACACAAATAAACGGTTTTATTTCTTCTATTACACTATGAGTCCATTTTGTTTGCGTCACATTGCCATAGAAATATAAAATCTCACATTGCCATAGAAATATAAAATCTGAAAAATAAATTTTGTTTTGATGTGAGTATTTTCTGTTCTCGTTTGTTTTGGTCACAATCAAAATGGCGGACGGCGTCGTATTTCATCCGCCGTCTCTTCAAAGAGAACATCTGCCCTTTCTCAAAAAACGGCGGACTGTTCACAATGCGCCGTTTTCTGGCGCCGTAAAACGGCTGCTTCCTATCGACCGAAGGAAAGTTTTGGATTGCAAACATGTCAAAATATGCAAAAAAATTAGATTCGAAATCTATACGCAAAGTTGGCATATGAAGATCAATATCAGATTTTTTAATCCCAAAAATTAGGCGAAAAATGGTGGTAAACAGCTCATAATCGACATTCGTCTAATTTTCTCTTGTGCTGGTCGTTTTCAGTTGAATGTTGGTCTTAATTTCCTGAGTTTATTAGCTATGGCCATCAGAAAATTCTTTTCATTTTCATTCATTTGACGGCGCATTGTGACCGAAGCATAACAAAGTAATTGTTTTGGTTCCGAGAAAAATTTATCTCTAAGAAAAATTGTTAACATATATTCTTTATTAAGAAATGAATGAATGAAGGAATAAAGGCCGCCAAACTTTATTTTGCCCAAATCTAATGCGAATTTTGTCTCAAAACTGTGAAAAATTGAAGACTTGTTATTATTATATGTTGTTTATTTATTGTCCGCTTTATTAATCGCTTTTAATATATCATTTGTTATTTTTTCATTTTGTTACTGTGTTCTGTCCCCTTTACAATACGCCATTCTTCGTCCGTTGGTCTGTCTGTCGTCCGAATTGGTTCCAGTCTACTCTACAGGGGAGAGTGAGATGTCGTTGGAGAGCTTTCAGTATGTCAGGTGTGGGAAAGTTGTTAGAACCGAAATTCGGAATTTTAATTCACGTCAAAACTGGAAAACGTTTTTTTTAACTTCCCAGCCATGTTAAGCCGTGATTTTTATATTCGCAATCGTATCCTGGGGGCGCCGCGTAAGCGGAGCGTTACTCGTAAGAACCATATCACAACGGCGCCGGACGCGACAGATTGTGTGAAAACTTCTCCCCGGATTTCCTGGTCGCTACCTACCCCCCTAAATCGACCCCGGGGAGTTCAAATCCGGGCTCAGATTTTGCCTGGTCCCGCCACGAAAGTTGGGAAAATCGCATTTTTGGTACAAAATGGGCCAAAAATGACCATTTTTGACGCGTTACGTTAAAAATAATTGCAGATTCGGACTCAGCGCATCAAAATACCCCTAAAAACACATTTTGCTGACATTCCGAAAAAATTTCATTTTTTGGCCATTTTTGGCCAACAATGGCCACATGGATTTTGAAAAAAATCAATTTTTTGAAAATGTGGAAAATTTTTCAGCAATGAGTGTTTTTAGGGGTAATTCGATGCGCTGATTCCTAATCTGCAATTATTTTTTACATAACACGAAAAAATTGGCCATTTTCGGACGATTTGTTGGGGACTTTTCATCTCAAGTTCGAACCCCAGGTCCGCCAATCAATTTTTTTCTCGCGAAAATACCGAATTTTCTTAAAAATAGCCACAAATTCTTGTTTACCGGACCACAATTGATTAAAAATTTGCAACTGTAAAATGAAATACCATCAATACTACTTTTCTGGCACCATTTTGTGATAATTTTCGCCCAAAAACGCAATTTTCCCAACTTTCGTGGCGGGACCACCCACGATCTGAGGTCAAATTCGGATTCTCCGTACCCGAAATAGGGTATCTACCAAAAATCCCAGTCCATTTCAAACGTACTACTTCGCTTTTTCTCGAAAATACACAAAAATGGGCATTTTTGGGCAAAAAAATCTAAAAAATGTCGTATTGGGCGCAGATGAGGTCTTGTGAAAGATTTTTTTGAAAAAGTAAAATTTGAGGTGTTGCTTGATCATACTGGACAAGTGAAATATTCATCTCTATTGTTATTATTTCTAAATCGGGTCTCAAAGTTGACTCATTTAACACTGAAAAACGCAAAGTGTACCAACTTTGAAGCCCAAAATATCAATAATAACAATACGGATGAATATTTCACCCACCAGGTGTGATAGAGCAACACCTGAACTTGCGTCCTGGCAAAAAAAATCTTTGACAAGACCTCTTTTGATTTTTGGCTGTATTTCTGGTTTCACATTTTTTGTCGCCTCCTTCAGCCTGTGGCGCCGTCGTGATATAAGAAAGCTACTCTTTTATTTAGAATCGGTGAAACAAAGTTCGCATCATGTCTGATGTCTCGCGAAAAGCAGATGGATCAATGAGGAGGAAATCGGGCAACCGTTCTCACAAGGTTCGTTTATTGTATGCTTCATAGAGTTATTTGTAGAAACGAAGAGAGAAATTTGCGCTAAATACCGCAGTCACTTGACGAGCTCTGATTTGGGCATCTCACTGGCTACAGCCAATGGCGCAGCCAAATTTTTTGCAAACTCAAACATTTTATGTTATTAGCGTGATAATAATAGTACTTGTTAGAATTAACGGAGGTCCGGTATGTAACCGAGCGAAAAATGGCCCACAGAGCGCAAAACCTGCTGAGCATTATCGAAGCGCAAACCGAACATTTTGGGCTTTTTTCAATTCATAAAACGCTGCCATGAAACACTTTGCGAACGAAAGTTTACTTTGTGTTCTACTCTCACCGAATTTCACTTTCTACAATATGTTTAAAGTCTGTTAGCATGGCCCATAGGATTTTGTTTAAATGCATGCCTGTGATATCAATGTGCAAAACTTACGCTGGGTCTAAAAAATTTGTCTTTGTTAAAGGCTGTTCAGGGGCACCATATGCCTGCCCCGTTGACAGCAAAGTCGTGCATTTAAACGAAAAAACCTTTGCACGCGAGCGGTCAGCCGAACAAATTTCAAAACTTTTTTTACGCTAAATATGAAATGTGCTGAATATTCCTCATTGTAATCAGAAATGAGTTTTGTTTGTTGTAGACCAAATCCCTCTCAAAATCGAATTGCTAACAAAGGGGTCCGGTTTATATGTCTAGACATATTTTATTTGCGTTCAATTTGACACAATCGCTTCCTGTCTCTTTGGTATAATAAAATTGGATTAACCCGGAATCAGATTAATTATCGCCTAATAAAATAATTTGGTTTAATTTTAGACGAAAGGATCCGTCTCTCCGCCTTCTTATCGCGTCGAAGAGGATCAGGACGGATTTTTGGTCAATAAGAATCTTCCGGTGATATTTTGGTTTCTAATGGTATTAGGTTGGTAACAAAGTTTTGACACTCGAGGCAGGGTTTTTTGACCGACAAAATTTCCGGACCCTCAATTTTCGATAAAAAACCCTGCCTCGAGTGTCAAAACTTTGTTACCGACCTAATGGTACTTTACTAAAAAGCCAGTGTCTGTCAGTGCGTGTGTCCACTGGCGTTTAGACCCCTTCCACTGCTCATTTCCGGGCAAGTGATGCAATTTTTAATAGCTATGCTTTAAATACTATATATTTCCAAAAATTACGGTCTTAAAATAACTTTTTTTGGTGTAATTCGATCCTAAAATGACCATTTCGGTCATTTTAGATGGACCTAAAATGGCTTTTTTTGGGACCTAAAATGGCCTTTTTTGGGACCTTTTTAGGATTCTAAAATGCGATTTTTGGGACCTAAAAACCCTGGCCCTACTTATAGTAAACACCCCGCCCCATAAATCCGTAAAAATCGACTCAGATTTGGGGTCGAACAGGTCGAAACGGCGGTCGGAATGGTCGAAAATGGCATTTTATATACAACGGCGCTAGACGCCGCGATAGCGGCGGCATTTTATACTAGTCAATAAACAAATCTGAAAATATGAATTTAGAGTTAGATTTAAAATCACTTATTTTAAATAGAAAAGAACATTCCTTATTAGTTCACAAGTTAAGTTCAGTCAAAAGTTGTGCTAATTGACAAATAACATTTGGTTAGCCAAAATCACAATTCATGAAAGTTCGCAAAATAATACGTAGATGTTTATTACAGGTAGTCTATCCGGCGTATCCGAAAGAGGGACGTTATTCCTTGAAGAACTACCAGAAGAAAATGCAGCACTCTAAGCGTTTGAAGGAGGTAATTATTCAGAAAAGACTTTTTTATGACCCATTTTATTTGTTAAGAGAACTGTCTCCCCGCCTACGTATCGCGTCGAAGAGGACAAGGATGGATATTTGGTCAATAAGGAGCTCAAGGTAGCATTTAAATTTTTTAATTGCTCAACAAATTAGAAAATATGCATGTCAGGTTCGTTATTTCGATCATTTTATTTTTTGGCTATTTGTACATGTCTATTGCTTGAAACATATCCAATTTCTACAAATTACTGCTAGTATCTTATTCAAAATTCCGCAGCCATAAAATATCGGGAGAAATTTCAATAGGATTTTTATATGGAAATTAATAAAAAATTATCTTAAGTTGGTTAAAATCATTGACCAATGATTTTAGCGATTATAGAGCAATATATACATCCAGAAAACAAAGTCGAAAAACATTTCAGGTAGTCTATCCGGCATTTCCGAAGAAGGGACGTTATTCGCTGAAGAGTTATCTGAATAAACTGAAGCGTGCAAAGAAGAGCGAGGAGCGACCCTGGTCGGATTATAGAAGTGAACTGTCGCTGGTTTCCAAGACTGACAAACCAAGACGTAGTCGCAGCCGAACCACTAAACATCAGAAGGTCAACATGCAGCTGCATTACAAGAACTGCCGATGTTCCTGTGGACATTGCTGCTGCAGCCCATTGCGCAATCTGAGCCTGAGTCATCGAGATGAATGTCAAGATTTCTCCGCTGATCGAGGATTATCGCGCAAACTTGAGCCTCTCGAGCCATCCGTTGAATTCGATTGGGATACTGCGAGTCAAAGAAGCGTTTACAGCGATCGAAGTGTAATTAAGTCGAAACGAAGCACTATACCGATTCCGGAAAATCTCAAGAATACGTTCATTGGCGCAAAATCAGAAGAGGTATTTTCTTGTTTATTATAGAAGATTTGAAATATTTACACCAAGAAAGAAAAATTCGGATGAAATGTACTATGGAGGAGGGACTAAATTTCGGCATTGGTTGTCCCCACTGCCTAAAACCCTTGTATTGTCCCCGAAGCGTTATAGTTTTGTTCATTCTTATGCTATGTTCAGTTTTGTTTCCTGCCAAAAACAGATTTCACGCTATTATGCGTGAAAATTTTTTTCTCGAATCGCTCTAAAATACGCTATTTACATTTTCTATCCTAATTTTGACGGATCTTCGAATAAGAAGAGTGTTGTTAACTGTTCTAAACAAATTTTTATTGTTAACAAAAATTTAATGACCCCTCTGATTGCTTACTTGTTTTAGGAAATCGAGACAATGCTGCAGCCGACTCAGTTTTACTTGTACTATCGCCGTCCGAGAATCATTGAATCCATAGATGACGTGCCACTGAGTGAACCGCTGATGATCGCTTATAAGTCTCACGACAACATCGTATCGCATTTCCCGCTCAGACTTCAGACAGCAAGCGGCAACGTCAGGATGTGGCGTGTTGATCTCGGCCCCAAGGCGAAGGAGCAGCCTGGGTAGGCAATTTTTAGTTTAAGTACTTCTCTTTAATTAGCATTATTTTCCAGATTCTACTCGCTGAATAAGTTGGTGCAATACTACAAGACTTTCGCGGTCACCAACAATGACGCTGTCGAATTCTTCCAAGGATAATCAAAATCCGCTCTTTAGTATAGCCAATATATGTTTGAAGTAAAATCTGTTAGTAATAAATCTTGTTTATTTGTTTGATATTTTTGTGGAATAAAGTAATATGCAAACATTACGAAGATGTATGTTAATGAATTATCCCCCAAACAAGAAAGTGGGAAACCTCGACCGACGGATTTTCACCTTGCCCATGGATTTTTGGCTCCATGGCTTCTACTCGATGAGATAAGACCCCCGGAGAAAAATTTTTTGAAATTCTCATGTTGGACCCCCTGTTTTTACCCCTCAAAGGTCAGGCCACGCCCCTTTTTGTCCGTCTGGTAGAGGAAGTTGTTTAGAAATATCCAGCATGCGTCCAGAGGCGTATGATACGTCAAACGATTCCTCTCGATCAGTAGGGGTAGAGAAAATTGTCAGATTCGAGATTGGACCACCCACGACGGAGTTATGGCCCCTGAGGGCATTTGTTGTTGACGAAATTTGCCCTGAGGACATTTCTCGGGATTAGGAGATTTTAGCCACCTCCAGTGGCGAGTTAGGTGTCAAATGATAGCTCTCGGTGAGCCAAAACGATTGGCGCAAAAATTTCCGAGGTCGGACCACACACGATGGAGATATTTGCCCTGGGGGCATTTGTCGGGATTTTGGGTTCCTGACCACCTCCAATGGCGAGTGAGATGTCATATGAAAGCTCTCGGTGAGATGAAACGAATGGCACAGAAATTTTCGAGTTTGGACCAGACACGATGGAGATATTTGTCCTGAGGGCATTTAGCCGTTTTTGGACGTTTGTGGTCGGGCGCGAAGCGCCCGACCTTCTCCCTTGGAATGTGAGGGAACTTAGAACATAGGTATATCTGTATTATATCCTTTAAAACGTATGCCGTTTTCTAGACGGCCGAAGGCCGAGTTCTTTTCGCGTAGCGAATACCAAAACTGTTATTCATATTGACCCAATTAAAATTTATTGACCAACGAATTCAATCTAAACCACGAATATAGACTCCCGACAGCTAGCCGAGCTCTGCTCGGCTAGTTGAATTGTATTGTATATTATGTTCAAACTTGAATATATTTGTACTTTCTAATTTCAAACTGAAATCTAAAGTTCAAACTTTTTCGAAACCAGAGAAATTCCAAAATTCGTACTACTACAATAGCAATGCATTGGTTTCAAGTTAATACTTCTGTGGAAAACCGTTGTGTTTTTGTCTAATTAAATTTTCATTTATCACAAATCTAATTTTCTTAAATCCCTTTGGGGATTATTATTTTCATCGAGTGTTATTATTCGAATAACAAAAATTTCCACAAAAATCGGAATAGTTGAACCCTTCAAAGTTTTGTCGTGCAATGTACTGGGATAGTCAAAATGTGCTGACGTTGTAACGGATTCAAACTGTGAATGACATTTATAATGTAAGTCGGACCAGTTTCGTTTCAATTACAATAAAATAAGTTCTGCGACTTCTTTAGTGATTCCACGAATTAGAAATCTTGTCATATCACGACGGAGCCGTCGCCTTATGGAGAAAAAGCGCAAAAATATGATTTTCTGGTCTGTGTTACCCCTCCCCCCTAATTCGGGCCGGGGTATCCAATCCGGGGACAGATTTTGCGTGGCCCACAATGAAAATTAAAACCCGCCAAAAACTGAATTTGAATTTTGTTCAATGGGCCGTTTTTGACCAAAAAGGCCTTTTTTGAAGAAAATAGCGGTTTTCCTTACTTTCGTGGCGGGACCAACCAAAATCTGACCTCAAATTCGGATTCTCCGCATCGAAAAACCCTATATAGGCAGGCCCGTAAGCCAGGGGGGGGGGGGGAGGGGGTTGAGATTTTAGGGGTTGAGAAGTGAAAAAACGCATTCTTAGGGGTGCATTTTTCAAAATTTTCTCGAAAATTTTGAAAAATCATAGGGGGACACTATTTTTTTAGCTTCCGAATTTCGGGGGGCGGGGGTTACACCCGCTAACCCCCCTAGTTACGGGCCTGTATATAGGTGAAATCAGCTTAATTTCCGGACCCTCGATTTTTCGGTTAGGAACCCTGTGCCCAGTCTGAAAACTTAGTGAACAACCTAAAAAAAATGCCGTAGAAAAGTTCCGTACGCGCAAATGGCGATTTGAATTTGCGCCAAAACATAATTGCATGCCAAAGGGGTTAAAAAGGGCCGCTGAAAATTTTTGATGAGGGGGATTACTCGGCAGGGGTCTCCTCTAGAGATTGGTAAAAAAATTTGAGTGGGGCCTTATTAGAGTAAAAATTTTCACAGTCAACACTTTTCCCTATTAGAGGAGACTCCTTTCCTGTTGATGAACAGAGCCTCCTCTAACAGGAAAAAGGGTTGACTGTGAAAATTTTTACTCTAATAAGGCCCCACTCAAATTTTTTTTACCAATCTCTAGAGGAGACCCCTGCCGAGTAATCCCCCTCATCAAAAATTTTCAGCGGCCTCTTTTAACCCCTTTGGCGTGCAATTATGTTTTGGCGCAAATTCAAATCGCCATTTGCGCGTACCGAACTCTTTTCTATGGCATTTTATAAAGGTAGTCATGGTCGTGGAGGCGGTCCCCATTCAGTATAATCCGACAATTTGCTCTTTCCTGTCCAAACACGCCTTACTCAACGGAGTATTGTCAGTTTTTAAACTCCTTTGTCAGTTCCTTTAGTAAGCAGGATTGTACACTATTCACGTTCCCGGCCAGACACGTGCTTTGTTCGGTTATATTCGCTATTGAATATTTCCAAAACTTTATCCTAACAGTCCCTTCCTTACTTTTTTATTTTTCTGCAAAATTGTTTAAAAATTTGGTCATAATTCACTGTCAAGGAACCCCCGGGGTACCTTTTTCGGGAAATTTGCTATACAATACAAAACTTTGTCTGCTTCGTTCTATATCTTCTTCTGATGAAGTAATGATTCACACATTTCCGTTACTTTTTTGGGTGGGGACCCCAAACCCAACAAGTACCGCATGTTGGTCATGTGTCCATCGGGTCATTTTTAAAATTCTAATTGAGTGAGTTCTAACTGAAACTTAGAGCATTCTTATCACAACACGAACAAATGCGCAACAGAAAGGGAATAAGTGAAGGGATGAAGAAGAAAAACTTAACAAGTTATGTCGCGACTCCTTCAGCACTCCTTTCCATTGTCATTTCAACAGAATGGAATGACACATGGAAACACATTGGAACTAGGTCCCACCAATTTGAAACATGTGCACTCAACAAAATTTGTTGCAGAAATAGTGTCCGCATTTTTCTTGCAAAAATTATTATTATCTTGCGAATTAAAAACATTGTATCAAATATTTTAAAACCGTTTATTTTGTGAAAATAAACTGTATTTTCTGACACAAACCAATATCTGTCACATTCTATTTTGTGATTTTGCCATCAAAGAACTCCGCCGTATTTCGGGAGTAAATTCGATATCAGCAATGTAAACAAATTATAGCAAGAGGAGTGTGCAGTCCCTCTTTTTTCATTGCCCTTGGTTAAAAATATGATATAAAACTGAATATTTTGACGGAATGAATTATTTAAACGTTTAAGGAATCAAATTTAGTATCGTATTCTGTTGTTTGTGAAACAGAGCAAAGCTTTCGGATTCGATGCTTCCGTTCTGTTTCTCATCATTTTCTTAACCAAATTGATACAACAGCTTGAATCAGGAGCTTCAACTTTAGGTCGGGTTTGGATTAACGTTCGGGAGGACATTTTTTTTCTTCGTCTGCGTTTTTAACGGTAATTTTTGGTCTTCCTCCATACAAATTTTCACATTAAAATCAATTTTTAGTGATCGTGACCTTTAAGCTGACCTTCAATCTTTCTCGCTTATTTTTTACATGAGTTTAGATTAATGGCCGACAGCGATATGCCCCGCACTCATACCAAATCAAATGCAGTTGAGGAGTATAAATCAGCAGAGTCGTGGCGTGATATGGCAAGATTGTGGCCAAAGTGCTCGATACCGCTGGTGCTCAATATCTTTTGCTTTCGATTCACCGCACTTGGAAGTATATATTGAATATAACATAGTATAGTACTGGAAAATGGTATAAATATATAATTTTCAATCAAAGAGAGCGAAGTCAATATTAATATCCGGAGAGTTGATAAGAATATTATAAAACCATGATGTGGGCATTATACTGATGAGGTCTCACTGACATCGTCTTACCTTATTGGGCAGAAATAATTTCTCCGTGGGTATCGCTTTTGGAAGAGCATTCTTAGGGGGAGGGCTTAATTTTTGAAGGTACCCATTTTAGGGTGCTTTTTTGTGTATCTAAAAACCAAGTTTTGTCCGTCCTTCCCCCTTTTTTGGCTATTAACTACAATTTGTCTCTGTTATTCCCCCTTTTTGAGGGACTAAACCCAGTTTTTCTTTTCAGCGCTGGACTGTCCCAAGAAGAGTGGCTGGCTTCAGGTAGGGAGTGGCTGGCTTCAGCCCCGTAGGGGCTAGCAAAACCCCTAGTCCTGCTAATAACCGAGAGACCGAAACGGTTATTACAGTCGACTCTCGATTTACCGCACATGCGATTTACCGCACTTTCGATTATCCGCACATAATTGGCTGGAACGGATTTTTTCCGTACAAAATTCTCTCGATTATCCGCATTTTGTGCGGATAAATTCGATTATCCGCACAGGTTTTTGCGGAACCAAAGTGAAATTTCCAAGTAAAAATTTTCGATTATCCGCACAAAGAAAAATGGTTCTGTTTTTGGCGCAAATTTGAATTTTTATACAAAATTTTCCTGTTTTTATCAAATTTTTCGAAAATTTTTCAAAATTTTTGCCATATTAGGTAAAATTTTGCAAAAAATCGGTCAGAATTTAGTAAAAAATGCAAATTTTTTGCGCGGGAATTTAAATTTTATTTTTTATTTTCAAAAAATGACAAAAAATGTAGGAAATTTCGATTATCCGCACAACTTTGCACTGGAAGGATTTTCTCCATACAAAATTCTCTCGATTTACCGCACACGCGATTAACCGCACTTTCGATTATCCGCACAAAATCGCCAGACCCGATGTGTGCGGTAAATCGAGAGTCGACTGTATTTTTCAAAACTATCTGTCTAAAACTTTTTCATTACTCAATTCTTCGATATGACAATACAATATACATATCGCGTAAAAATATGCAAAATGAGTTAAAACTTTTATAGCCGTTCTTTCGCTCTATGTCCTCAATGTCCTCCACTTCACTCAGAGCCAAACTAATACTTTCTTCTACGTCTACACTGGACTTCTGGGGCTTTCCACTTTTACGGTTGCATTTATTGGAGATGGATATTTAGGGCGTTACAGGTATGAAAATGTTTATATTTTCTTTTCAAGAATTATGAGCAAAACTTTCCACACCGCACAAATTATGGTACAAAAATTTCTCCAAAGGAAGAGGTTTTTGACCAAAAAGTGATCTTCGGTTGAATCCAATTTAGGCTGAAAATCAAGTTCAGTTACAATACATACCGTATTTCCTCCAAAAGGGCCCCCTCCCAATAGTGGCCCCCTCTAGAGGGACATTTAAAAATAAGGGCACCGGGGCCCTCTTTGGAGGAAATACGGTATGCCTACCAAAGCCTCTTTTAGGACCATAATTTACTCAACTCTGCTCATTGTTTTGGGGAAATTGGTGATTGCCTCAGCCTCCGCTATGGGTCCGTTTGGAGTACATCCATGGCTCGACGTCCTGGGCGCATTCTCGATTATAATTGGAAGCGGAGGTGTGCAAGCTTGTCTCGTGACCTTTGGCGGCGACCAATTTCCGAAAGAGGAGAAGCGCATGCTTAGCATTTATTTCTCGATATATTATTGGATGATGAGCATCGGAGTGGCGATGTCCGCCATTTTTCTGCCGATTATGAGAGGTATGCATGTTAATTTGCCTCGAGATCGAGAATTGGAAAGAAGAATTTGGACATTTTAGGAAAAAGAGTTAATTTTACTATGAACCCTGGATAAAATGACCTTGCCCCATCACGCCCCTAAGCTCGCGGTCGGGCGAGATAATTGCAAATTCCTCGAAAAATTGTGCTAGGTTCATTAAAGAATGTTTTGAAAACCGTTACAGATTAAAACTAGAAGGACTATTGGAAATGATGTTATTTAATTTGAATCAGCTCCTTTAAAGGGGACAGCATCTCATAGTTGCGCTGCATAGAAACGAAACAATTTCTTTCTACCCCATTCGAGTCAGTGCGCGTTATTTTGTGTTGTCAGACTTTCGTTTTCAAGCTCTGTCTATTTTCTGCTATATATTCCATTTTTAAGTCAAAAAAGACAAAGGTTGGGCTTAAATAACAATGAAAAATCAAAGAAAGAAGAACCAGAATTTGATCCATATGAGCAGAAAATTAATAAGGCTTGAAAGATGATTGCGGAGAACATAAAATAACACAACTGACTCGAATGGGTGAGAAAGAAGGTTTTATTTTCTAGGTTGTAATAAGGTGCTGTTCTTGTGAAGAAGAAAAATGTATACCCCTGCCTTATACCAAGGGACCATCACGAACCACCCCCGCGGAATTCAAAAAACATTATAATATTCTTAAAGAGCATGAAAAATGCTACAACTTTTTATATGACCATTTTTGCGACGGAAGCCCCCTGGTCAAGATACGGGGGTTTAAAGTTATCGTGTTAGAATATAGGCCTTTTCAATAACAAAGCCAATATGCGAGCACGTATCACAGTGGTAGAGACGTAGCCTCACGGTCCGTATGCTTTTTGGTTCGATTCCTTTCATCGTTATTTATTTTTTTCTTCATTGTAATTGCATTTTTAATATTTTTGATTCATACGGAATGAAAATATGATATGTAAAAATTGAAAAAGGTCACAATCAGGTAATCCATATTTGACTTATGTCTAGCTATTAGTAATTTTATTATTTACCTAATAAATACCTAATGTATTTATACCTCTTATATATTTTATATTTTAGGAGGGAGTTACGAAAAATGATAATTATTCCACATTCAAGCCACATTTAGCTAATACACATTTGAATCACATTCAAGCCACATTTAGCTAATACACATTTGAATCACATTCAAGCCACATTTAGCTAATACACATTTGAATCACATTCAAGCCACATTTAGCTAATACACATTTGAATCATATTCAAGCCACATCAGTAGTAGCATAAGAACACAGGTCATACTTGTAGGGTTTATCTCCAGTGTGGCTAGCGGATAGTTTTTTCATATCTTTTGACATCACTGGCGTTTCTTCGAATTAAATAACGTAAACCAATTTAGCATACTCGTGCCTGGACACGACACTTGCTATCCGTTATCTTTTGGTGTTTCTGCCGGAATTATGGTTTTTGCCACGGGTTGACCTATTTCATTTGTGTCACAGACTATTGTACACTTTTAGTGATTGTAATGGCCGGTAAAATCATTACGTAAAGCAGCCGTCTGAAGAATCACTTTGCGGGGAAATCTGCCGAATCATCAAAGTTGGTTTGATCTTTAATCGCTTGTGCGACTAACTTCGGATGATAACAGTTTGAGTTTTGTCATCTAGGATTTTATACAATCTTTTGCTTATGAAATCCCTCGAACACTTCTTATTCAATTTATTTCAACAAAACAAAAAATTTATACAAAAAGAGAGAAGAGAATTTTTAAAAAATATTTCCGATGTTCAGATACTTTGGATATGACTGAGTGTAAAGTGTTACAATAATCACCTGGGAAAATTTGTCAAAATTCCACCTAAAAGTGCGAATTTATGAATGGTGTCATAAAATTGTCCTTATTTCTATGCCAATTTGTTTACTCAGGAACTAATCGGCATGAATTAAAGTTCGCACAGATTCCTATTGGAATGAGTCGTCTAAGCTGCAAACAATACGGAACGAAACTGTTTTAAGCAGCAAAGACCAAAGCAGATTTCAGCGATCCGCGCGCAATAAATGTATGTCATCCAACCAATTCGCACACATTGGCTTGATTATTACATGGATACGCACAATTGTTTGCATGATGAAAAATGTGTGGAGTTAAAAGCATGCCATAAGGTAAGCCTAGGGTTTTTAACTCAGAGTTTTGAATGTTAAAAAGTGCGATTTTGCTTCGTTGTTTAGTCAATCAGCTGGTATCTTTAGCCATTTTTCTTATTAATTTCCGATAAAAAAATATTTTCCCTTCAGATTCGATTACTGCTTCCCAAAATTATGCTAAAGGGTTGATTAAAATTTTGATTATAAATTCAATATTTCGTTGGTATGTTGATTATCGAACACGTTTTAAAGCGTAATGCAAAAACCACGGTTACGCCAAAATCGAACACCGTTTATCGGTAATCGACTTTGTTTTTCAAAGTGAAAGTGACTGCTTTGCTACTTTTGCATTATTATTCATCAAATACGTATGAAGTTTAGAAGAAAAAAAATAACTACAACACACCAAGAAAATCTTGATTATATATTCAATGATCAAGTAAATCTGTAAAACTTTTGTGCACCACGATAGTATGCAAATTTGGTGAGAAAAATGAAGACATGTTTGGAGCAATGAGTAATTAATTTGAGAAAACTCTTCTAATCTCCTCTACCTTCAGGAACAGCTCATCCGAGAGATAAAACAAATTTTCGAGTCAGCATAATGCTACTACCTGTGCCCGTGTCATGGCATGCTTCGATCAACAGTTCTCTGCCTGGGTCCTTCAGGCCGTCACATGGACGGACAAATCTTCAGGGGCCGACTGACCATTCTTGCAGATCAAATGTAATCTCTTAACCCATTGTTGGTTTTAGTACTCGTGATCATATTTGACGCATGGATTTACCCGTTCGCTGAGAAGTTTTTGAAAGTTACGTAAGTACTTTATAATCATTTCATACTTTACCAATTTTGATAGTGAACGTTTTGGTTTAAAAACCTCTCCTGAAATCGACTTCAAATTTCCACTCAAATGTCAAATCAACTACGAATTGCTTTTTTTGACATTTAAATCTCTAATAAGGATTCGTGATCTTTATTTGATAAGCCAATTGACTGTGACGGATGGTCAATTTCTAAAATCAAGGCTGGTTCCTTGGTCCCAAAGACTAGGTGAGATAGAAGGCACATTACCTGTATATTAGTACTTTACAAAAACATATAACAGATCAACCAAAATATAAGGAAACTGACATACGCAAAAATCGCCAATATGCACGAACAGTATCTCCTACCAAAAATTGCCTTATACGTCTCCTACCATATGTCGAACCACAAATACAGGAAAAGGAGAAATTGGGCGAATTTAGATCGATTTTGAAGTTTCCATGCCATATTTGAAAAAAGTCTGCGAAAAAGTTTAATTAGTTCTTTGGTGTACCAATTCTTGAGAGATCACATGTGAAGGTAATCTATTATAGTATTAGGATTGGTGTGACGTTTTTTCTGCGCACTCTAAATCGGTCTAAATCGCGATATAGAGGTCGGGTTTTTTTTCGTACGAACTAAGTCAGCTATAAGGAAGACCGTCAACCAGTTTTTAGACCGATCTGAGATCTAAATTTAGACAAATTTAGATAAAAAGTGTATTTCCAAGGAAAAATGCACCCCTAAGAATGACCTAAAAACAGCGTCACCGAGAAAATGCACCCCTAAGAATGACCAAAAAACAGCGTCACCGAGAAAATCTCGATTTTTTAGACCAAATTTTAGACAAAATGTTTTCGAAGGGCCATTCTTACCAGTGCATTTTCTCTGTCACGGTGTTTTCAGGGCATTCTTAGGGGTGCTTATTTTAAAAAATAGATCTTTTAGAGTAACTTTTAGCGGGGAATCCGAATTTGAGGTCAAAATTTAGCTAAATATAGACAAAATTTAGACAAAAGTGAAAATTACAAAAAAACACACCCCTAAGAATGACCTAAAAACACCGTCACCGAGAAAATGCACCCCTAAGAATCGACCTTTTTTGTCTAATTCTTAGTCTAAAAAATTAGGATTTTCTCGGTGACGCTGTTTTCAGGTCATTCTTAGGGGTGTGTTTCCTCGGTGACGCTGTTTTCAGGTCATTCTTAGGGGTGCATTTTCTCTGGCACGGTGTTTTCAGGTCATTCTTAGGGGTGCTTATTTTCGAATTTGAGGTCAAAATTTAGCTAAATTTAGACAGGCCGAGGTAAGGGGCGCTGGGAATACTGCTTGAGGGCCGAAGGCCCGAAATAGTCTCATGCTGCTCTACTCCCGAACAACCCTTACTCCCGAACAACAGCTGCTTGAGGGCCGAAGGCCCGAAATAGTCTCATGCTGCTCTACTCCCGAACAATCCTTACTCCCGAACAACAGCTGCTTGAGGGCCGAAGGCCCGAAATAGTCTCATGCTGCTCTACTCCGAACAACCCTTACTCCCGAACAACAGCCGAGGGCATACTGATGGCGGTGCGCGAAGCGCCGCTGATGCACGCTCCCCGCGGAACTAGCTTGGGAGAGCCGCGAAGCGGCTCCTCCCAAGCTAGTAAATCATTATTAAAGATTTGAATATCAGATGAATGAAGGGCGCCTCGATCTGATGAAGTGCCAAATCGATATCACTTATCAAAGCATGGGTGACTTTTATGCTTCTTCAGGCTACTTCGAAAAATGGCCGCTGGATTCTGTTTGATGCCGTTGGCTTTGCTGATGGCCGCTTTTTTCAAATTCTCATAGACGTAATCGTTGGTAAATTATGAAAGCAGTAATAATACTTCAAATTTACCGATAGAGGTTAGTCGATATACGTATATCAGATTTGGACTAGCACCCTCCTAGAGTCCCCCTTCTAGAGCGGCATCTTCTACAAAAATAATGTTCAAATTCGCGCCAAAAAATTCGAACATCAAAAGCAAATTGGCTATACGCAACAAGACTAACTCTAACCTAACTCGACGAGAAATAGGGGGAAACACGTTTGTAGCAGGGAATGTTGTAGGAAATGTCTTTTCTCTAACTCTCACCCAGCTCTGCTACAAATGTCGCATTTTAGGCTCCCGAACAAGGGACTAGGCTTAAGAAGAACCGAAAAAAAGCCCCCGAACAACCCTTATAAGGAGCCATGTTTGGGCTATCTTTCTTCCATTGAAACCAATAAAAAGTATTTCTTACCAGCACAAACGAATCAAGACAGTCAAGAGATGCCTCCGGGCTTCTTTCGTTATTCGATTTGATTTTCGTCGGCGAGCGAATCAGTTGTGATGTCGTCGAAACTCATTTCGGCAAAGTTTTCTGAAACCATCAAATCATCACTCCATTTTATATTGCATGTAGAATTATAGAAACGTTCAGAGAATCTCAATAATCGAATAAAAAGAATATGCATTCAGTTACGTAAAGAAAATGTTTTCAGGTAACGAAAAACGTCTATATATATTTCAAAAATGGTCAAATGATAAGGAGGAGTTGAATATTTTAAGATTTAAAACAAACAAAGCCAAATAATTTTCGGTTCGCAGCCATCCGAGTGGATAATTATTGGAAATGATTGTTTAAAATGCAGAAAAGCCAATGAATGCACAAAGGAATCGAAATATTGAACAAAATTTTATAACTCAACAAAGGTTCTTTGTGAAAACTTCTAAGTTAGACAACAACAAAATTAAAATCTGCTTTCAGACAGCTCAAAAATGCTGAAATCTGCAAAATATAGACAACAAAGCCCATTTCGGAGCTTTTCACGTAAAATTTTTGTGGGCGATTACAGTAATTAAGATTTAAAACAATGAAATCCAAAGGTTCGCAGCCATCCGAGTGGATAATTGTTGGATGCACTGCTAGGATAAACTTTGCGTCCTAGGACTTAAAATAGAGATATTCGCTCAGAATACAAATTCTGAACGACAGAAAGCTTCGAGAACGTGAGTCAGAGCGATACGGTAGTAACTCCGAGTTGTTATTTCCAAACATGAATTAAACGAAATACAAAATGTTACAGAAAATTGATCAGACAAAACCAGAATAAAAAAGTTTTTATTCTGCAACCAAGTCCTCTACAGTCCTCCGATTATAACAGGGTGGAAAATTCAGTTTACCGAAAACATTCTTACGTACTTAAGTGATTATTACTGGGGGATTGTTATTTGAAGAAAAATCGGCTATATCTAGAGTATTTCACCATATCGAAGTACATTCTCAATAACAGGGTGGAATATTCAGTTTACCGAAAACATTCTTACGTACTTAAGTGATTATTACTGGGGGATTGTTATTTGAAGAAAAATCGGCTATCTCTAGAGTATTTCACCATATCGAAGTACATTCTCAATAACAGGGTGGAAAATTCAGTTTACCGAAAACATTCTTACGCACTTGGGTGATTATTACTGCGGGATTGTTATTTGAAGAAAAATCGGCTATGTCTAGAGTATTTCACCATATCGAAGTACATTCTCAATAACAGGGTGGAAAATTCAGTTTACCGAAAACATTCTTACGCACTTGGGTGATTATTACTGGTGGATTGTTATTTGAAGAAAAATCGGCTATGTCTAGAGTATTTCACCATATCGAAGTACATTCTCAATAACAGGGTGGAAAATTCAGTTTACCGAAAACATTCTACGCACTTGGGTGATTATTACTGGTGGATTGTTATTTGAAGAAAAATCGGCTATGTCTAGAGTATTTCACCATATCGAAGTACATTCTCAATAACAGGGTGGAAAATTCAGTTTACCGAAAACATTCTTACGCACTTGGGTGATTATTACTGGTGGATTGTTATTTGAAGAAAAATCGGCTATGTCTAGAGTATTTCACCATATCTAAGTACATTCTCAATAACAGGGTGGAAAATTCAGTTTACCGAAAACATTCTTACGCACTTGGGTGATTATTACTGGGGGATTGTTATTTGAAGAAAAATCGGCTATCTCTTGAGTATTTCACCATATCTAAGTACATTCTCAATAACAGGGTGGAAAATTCAGTTTACCGAAAACATTCTTACGCACTTGGGTGATTATTACTGCGGGATTGTTATTTGAAGAAAAATCGGCTATCTCTTGAGTATTTCACCATATCTAAGTACATTCTCATTAACAGGGTGGAAAATTCAGTTTATCGAAAACATTCTTACGCACTTGAGTGATTATTACTGGGGGATTGTTATTTGAAGAAAAATCGGCTATCTCTAGAGTATTTCACCATATCTAAGTACATTCTCATTAACAGGGTGGAAAATTCAGTTTACCGAAAACATTCTTACGTACTTGAGTGATTATTACTGGGGGATTGTTATTTGAAGAAGAATCGGCTATCTCTAGAGTATTTCACCATATCGAAGTACATTCTCAATAACAGGGTGGAAAATTCAGTTTACCGAAAACATTCTTACGCACTTGGGTGATTATTACTGGGGGATTGTTATTTGAAGAAAAATCGGCTATCCTCTACATCGATACCTCTGCATCTATCCCTCTACATCGATCCCTCTACACCGATCCCTCTACATCGATCCCTCTACATCTATCACTCTACATCGGTCCCTCTCTACATCGATCCCTCCACATCTATCCCTCTACATCTATCCCTCAACATCGATCCCTCTAGTAGAGGGATCGGACGTCCGCAATCCGCAATCCGCAATCTGCATTTTTTTTCATTTTTTTCCAATCAAATCCAAAAACTAATGTTACATTTCTTACCTAACTTTAGTGAAAATGGGTACCAATGTTAACTTTTTAGCTTCATCTAACGCGATTTTATGCGATATTTTTGACCATTTTGATTTGTGGGTCAAGTGTTACCGTGCAACTCTACCCTCTACATCGATCCCTCTACATCTATCCCTCTCTACATCGATTCCTCTACACCTATTCCTCTCTGCATCGATTCCTCGACATCTATCCTCTCTACATCAATCCCTCTACATTTATCCCTCTCTACATCGTTTCCTCTACACCTATTCCTCTCTACATCGATCGCTCTACATCTATCCCTCTCTACATCTATCCCTCTCTACATCTATCCCTCTCTACATCGATCCCTCTCTACATCGATCCCTCTCTACATCGATCCCTCTACATCTATCCCTCTCTACATCGATCCCTCTACATCTATCCCTCTACATCGATCCCTCTACATCGATCCCTCTACATCTATCCCTCTACATCTATCCCTCTACATCGATCCCTCTACATCTATCCCTCTACGTCTATCCCTCTCTACATCGATCCCTCTACATCGATTCCTCGACATCTATCCTCTCTACATCGATCCCTCTCTACATCGATCCCTCTACATCTATCCCTCTACATCTATCCCTCTACATCGATCCCTCTACATCGATCCCTCTACATCGATCCCTCTACATCTATCCCTCTACATCGATCCCTCTACATCGATCCCTCTACATCTATCCCTCTCTACATCTATCCCTCTCTACATCGATCCCTCTACATCTATCCCTCTACGTCTATCCCTCTCTACATCGATTCCTCTCTACATCGATCCCTCTACATCTATCCCTCTACATCTATCCCTCTCTACATCGATCTCTCTACATCTATCCCTCTCTACATCGATTCCTCTACATCTATTCCTCTCTACATCGATCGCTCTACATCTATCCCTCTCTACATCGACATCTATCCCTCTACATCGATCCCTCTACATCGATCCCTCTACATCTATCCCTCTATATCTATCCCTCTCTACATCGAATCTTTTCATATATTTTGATAGTGTAATTAGAAAGATGTTTTCTTCATGTATCTACATATATCCCTCTCTACATCGATCCCTCTACATCGATCCCTCTACATCTATCCCTCTACATCGATCCCTCTACACCGATCCTCTCTACATCGATCCCTCTACATCTATCCCTCTATATCGATCCCTCTACATCTATCACTCTACATCTATCGCTCTCTACATCGATCTCTCTACATCTATCCCTCTCTACCTCGACATCTATCCTCTCTACATCGATCCTCTCTACATCGATCCCTCTACATCGATCCCTCTACATCGATACCTCTACATCTATCCCTCTACATCGATCCCTCTACATCGCTACCTCTACATATATCCCTCTCTACGTCTATCCCTCTCTACATCGATCTCTCTACATCTATACCTCTACGTCTACCAAGTCCTCGCACTCGGGTGTGCAAGCTTGTCTCGTGACCTTTGGTGGCGCCAATTTCCGAAAGAGGAGAAGCGCATGCTTAGCATTTATTTCTCGATATATTATTGGATGATGAGCATCGGAGTGGCGATGTCCGCCATTTTTCTGCCGATTATGAGAGGTATGCATGTTAATTTGCCTCGAGATCGAGAATTGGAAAGAAGAATTTGGACATTTTCGGAAAAAGAGTTAATTTTACTATGAACCCTGGATAAAATGACCTTGCCCCACCACGCCCCTAAGCTCGCGGTCGGGCGAGATAATTGCAAATTCCTCGAAAAATTGTGCTAGGTTCATTAAAGAATGTTTTGAAAACCGTTACAGATTAAAACTAGAAGGACTATTGGAAATGATGTTATTTAATTTGAATCAGCTCCTTTAAAGGGGACAGCATCTCATAGTTGCGCTGCATAGAAACGAAACAATTTCTTTCTACCCCATTCGAGTCAGTGCGCGTTATTTTGTGTTGTCAGACTTTCGTTTTCAAGCTCTGTCTATTTTCTGCTATATATTCCATTTTTAAGTCAAAAAAGACAAAGGTTGGGCTTAAATAACAATGAAAAATCAAAGAAAGAAGAACCAGAATTTGATCCATATGAGCAGAAAATTAATAAGGCTTGAAAGATGATTGCGGAGAACATAAAATAACACAACTGACTCGAATGGGTGAGAAAGAAGGTTTTATTTTCTAGGTTGTAATAAGGTGCTGTTCTTGTGAAGAAGAAAAATGTATACCCCTGCCTTATACCAAGGGACCATCACGAACCACCCCCCGCGGAATTCAAAAAACATTGTAATATTCTTAAAGAGCATGAAAAATGCTACAACTTTTTATATGACCATTTTTGCGACGGAAGCCCCCTGGTCAAGATACGGGGGTTTAAAGTTATCGTGTTAGAATATAGGCCTTTTCAATAACAAAGCCAATATGCGAGCACGTATCACAGTGGTAGAGACGTAGCCTCACGGTCCGTATGCTTTTTGGTTCGATTCATTTCATCGTTATTTATTTTTTTCTTCATTGTAATTGCATTTTTAATATTTTTGATTCATACGGAATGAAAATATGATATGTAAAAATTGAAAAAGGTCACAATCAGGTAATCCATATTTGACTTATGTCTAGCTATTAGTAATTAATAAAATTATTTACCTAATCGGGTCCCTCTAAGTTGATAGGTGTCTGTACTTCCCCCCCCCCAATAGAATAACCCACTTTTTGGGGGTCCCGGACCCCAAACTCGCGAGTACCACCCAAAAACCCATGATTTTAGGGGGGGTTATCAATGTCAGATTTGGGGTGGTCCCGCCACGAAAAGCGAGAAAACAAAGGAAACTTTTCGGGATCAGCTCCTTTCTGGACGCATGATACGTCAAAATGCTCCCCGTAGAATTCTGAGAACGAATCTGCAAAAATTTTTTTACGGCGATCTCAAAAAGTGGCATTTTTGGCCAAAAAAGTGCCAAAATGGCACTTTTTTGCGCTACAAAGGAAACTTTTCGGGATCAGCTCCTTTCTGGACGCATGATACGTCAAAATGCTCCCCTTAGAATTCTAAGAACGAATCTGCAAAAATTTTTTTACGGCGATCTCAAAAAGTGGCATTTTTGGCCAAAAAAGTGCCAAAAATGGCACTTTTTTGCGCTACAAAGGAAACTTTTCGGGATCAGCTCCTTTCTGGACGCATGATACGTCAAAATGCTCCCCTTAGAATTCTAAGAACGAATCTGCAAAAATTTTTTTACGGCGATCTCAAAAAGTGGCATTTTTGGCCAAAAAAGTGCCAAAAATGGCACTTTTTTGCCAGGGGGCCGGAAAGGCAACTTTTCACGCCCCACTCGGATTTGGGCGTGTGATACGTCAATCGCTTCGTCTCGACGAGAGAAGACGATTGGTACCATTTTCAGCCCCCAGACGACCCCCTGTGGCCCCCTACGACCCCCTTTACCCCCCCGTGGATGATCATGGGCGCCGCCATGCGGCGTAGCCGCTGGGTGGTCCTATGGAATAAATACCTAATTATTTATACCTCCTATATATTTTATATTTTAGGAGGGAGTTACGAAAAATGATAATTATTCCACATTCAAGCCACATTTAGCTAATACACATTTGAATCACATTCAAGCCACATTTAGCTAATACACATTTGAATCACATTCAAGCCACATTTAGCTAATACACATTTGAATCACATTCAAGCCACATTTAGCTAATACACATTTGAATCATATTCAAGCCACATCAGTAGTAGCATAAGAACACAGGTCATACTTGTAGGGTTTATCTCCAGTGTGGCTAGCGGATAGTTTTTTCATATCTTTTGACATCACTGGCGTTTCTTCGAATTAAATAACGTAAACCAATTTAGCATACTCGTGCCTGGGACACGACACTTGCTATCCGTTATCTTTTGGTGTTTCTGCCGGAATTATGGTTTTTGCCACGGGTTTGACCTATTTCATTTGTGTCACAGACTATTGTACACTTTTAGTGATTGTAATGGCCGGTAAAAATCATTACGTAAAGCAGCCGTCTGAAGAATCACTTTGCGGGGAAATCTGCCGAATCATCAAAGTTGGTTTGATCTTTAATCGCTTGTGCGACTAACTTCGGATGATAACAGTTTGAGTTTTGTCATCTAGGATTTTATACAATCTTTTGCTTATGAAATCCCTCGAACACTTCTTATTCAATTTATTTCAACAAAAACAACAAAATTTTATACAAAAAAGAGAGAAGAGAATTTTAAAAATATTTCCGATGTTCAGATACATTGGATATGACTGAGTGTAAAGTGTTACAATAATCACCTGGGAAAATTTGTCAAAATTCCACCTAAAAGTGCGAATTTATGAATGGTGTCATAAAATTGTCCTTATTTCTATGCCAATTTGTTCACTCTGGAACTAATCGGCATGAATTAAAGTTCGCACAGATTCCTATTGGAATGAGTCGTCCTAAGCTGCAAACAATACGGAACGAAACTGTTTTAAGCAGCAAAGACCAAAAGCAGATTTCAGCGATCCGCGCGCAATAAATGTATGTCATCCAACCAAATTCGCACACATTGGCTTGATTATTACATGGATACGCACAATTGTTTGCATGATGAGAAATGTGTGGAGTTAAAAGCATGCCATAAGGTAAGCCTAGGGTTCTTAACTCAGAGTTTTGAATGTTAAAAAGTGCGATTTTGCTTCGTTGTTTAGTCAATCAGCTGGTATCTTTAGCCATTTTTCTTATTAATTTCCGACAAAAAATATCTTCCCTTCAGATTCGATTACTGCTTCCCAAATTATGCTAAAGGGTTGATTATAATTTGATTATAAATTCAATATTTCGTTGGTATGTTGATTATCGAACACGTTTTAAAGCGTAATGCAAAAAACCACGGTTACGCCAAAATCGAACACCGTTTATCGGTAATCGACTTTGTTTTTCAAAGTGAAAGTGACTGCTTTGCTACTTTTGCATTATTATTCATCAAATACGTATGAAGTTTAGAAGAAAAAAAAATAACTACAACACACCAAGAAAATCTTGATTATATATTCAATGATCAAGTATAATCTGTAAAACTTTTGTGCACCACGATAGTATTCAAATTTGGTGAGAAAATGAAGACATGTTTGGAGCATGAGTAATTAATTTGAGAAAACTCTTCTAATCTCCTCTACCTTCAGGAACAGCTCATCCGAGAGATAAAACAAATTTTTCGAGTCAGCATAATGCTACTACCTGTGCCCGTGTCATGGCATGCTTCGATCAACAGTTCTCTGCCTGGGTCCTTCAGGCCGTCAACATGGACGGACAAATCTTCAGCGGCCGACTGACCATTCTTGCAGATCAAATGTAATCTCTTAACCCATTGTTGGTTTTAGTACTCGTGATCATATTTGACGCATGGATTTACCCGTTCGCTGAGAAGTTTTTGAAAGTTACGTAAGTACTTTATAATCATTTCATACTTTACCAATTAAAAACCTCTCCTGAAATCGACTTCAAATTTCCACTCAAATGTCAAATCAACTACGAATTGCTTTTTTTGACATTTAAATCTCTAATAAGGATTCGTGATCTTTATTTGATAAGCCAATTGACTGTGACGGATGGTCAATTTCTAAAATCAAGGCTGGTTCCTTGGTCCCAAAGACTAGGTGAGATAGAAGGCACATTACCTGTATATTAGTACTTTACAAAAACATATAACAGATCAACCAAAATATAAGGAAACTGACATACGCAAAAATCGCCAATATGCACGAACAGTATCTCCTCCCAAAAAATTGCCTTATACGTCTCCTACCATATGTCGAACCACAAATACAGGAAAAGGAGAAATTGGGCGAATTTAGATCGATTTTGAAGTTTCCATGCCATATTTGAAAAAAGTCTGCGAAAAAGTTTAATTAGTTCTTTGGTGTACCAATTCTTGAGAGATCACATGTGGAGGTAATAAATCATTATTAAAGATTTGAATATCAATGAATGAAGGGCGCCTCGATCTGGTGAAGTGCCAAATCGATATCACTTATCAAAGCATGGGTGACTTTTATGCTTCTTCAGGCTACTTCGAAAAATGGCCGCTGGATTCTGTTTGATGCCGTTGGCTTTGCTGATGGCCGCTTTTTTCAAATTCTCATAGACGTAATCGTTGGTAAATTATGAAAGCAGTAATAATACTTCAAATTTAGTCAACTCACCGACCATGCCCGATCCATCGGAATCGTTTGTGTCTTTTACAAACACTTTCGATAACTGCAGTATCAATGTGACTTTAATCAAGAACAACATTGCCGAAAAAAGTTTATTCATGCATCCAAATACGGTAATCTTTCATTGGTAGATTGTCATTCTCTCATGCAAACCCTGTTTGTGAAGATTTTATGACTTCTCAATAGATGATATCTTTTAAGAAGTGATTAAAATGAAAATCACTAGGAATAAGAAATCAATAAGCATCATAAACTCTTCTAGAGTAATTCATTTTCAGTCTTTGAAAACCGACCAGCACTTACCACCGATCGATATCAGTTATTCACAGTTCCGAAAGGAAGTGCAGCATGGTATATCAAACCACAATGTTTTAATGGATCTGCCGGAAATTTACCACAAAATATAACGTACGAGCTATTGGGCAGCAAAATCTATTACGTTTATTTGGGAGAACTTGGATCTTTCATCGCTGAAGCCAACCCTCAGAGACCCACTAGCGGCGTCGGTCAATTCAGTCTATCGTAAGTTTCTATTCAGTTTTATTATCCAAAAACTTTGTCGCAACCCGTAGGTGTCTGTACTTCCCCCCCCCAATAGAATAACCCACTTTTTGGGGGTCCCGGACCCCAAACTCGCGAGTACCACCCAAAAACCCATGATTTTAGGGGGGTTATCAATGTCAGATTTGGGGTGGTCCCGCCACGAAAAGCGAGAAAACAAAGGAAACTTTTCGGGATCAGCTCCTTTCTGGACGCATGATACGTCAAAATGCTCCCCGTAGAATTCTGAGAACGAATCTGCAAAAATTTTTTTACGGCGATCTCAAAAAGTGGCATTTTTGGCCAAAAAAGTGCCAAAAATGGCACTTTTTTGCGCTACAAAGGAACTTTTCGGATCAGCTCCTTTCTGGACGCATGATACGTCAAAATGCTCCCCTTAGAATTCTAAGAACGAATCTGCAAAAATTTTTTTACGGCGATCTCAAAAAGTGGCATTTTTGGCCAAAAAGTGCCAAAAATGGCACTTTTTTGCGCTACAAAGGAAACTTTTCGGGATCAGCTCCTTTCTGGACGCATGATACGTCAAAATGCTCCCCTTAGAATTCTAAGAACGAATCTGCAAAAATTTTACGGCGATCTCAAAAAGTGGCATTTTGGCCAAAAAAGTGCCAAAAATGGCACTTTTTTGCGCTACAAAGAAAACTTTTCGGGATCAGCTCCTTTCTGGACGCATGATACGTCAAAATGCTCCCCGTAGAATTCTGAGAACGAATCTGCAAAAATTTTTTTACGGCGATCTCAAAAAGTGGCATTTTTGGTCAAAAAAGTGCCAAAAATGGCACTTTTTTGCGCTACAAGAAAACTTTTCGGGATCAGCTCCTTTCTGGACGCATGATACGTCAAAATGCTCCCCTTAGAATTCTAAGAACGAATCTGCAAAAATTTTTTTACGGCGACCCCCCTGTGGCCCCCTTTACCCCCCGGGGCCAGAAAATGCAACTTTTCACGCCCCACTCGGATTTGGGCGTGTGATACGTCAATCGCTTCGTCTCGACGAGAGAAGACGATTGGTACCATTTTCAGCCCCCAGACGACCCCCTGTGGCCCCCTACGACCCCCTTTACCCCCCCGTGGATGATCATGGGCGCCGCCATGCGGCGTAGCCGCTGGGTGGTCCTATGGAATAAATACCTAATGTATTTATACCTCTTATATATTTTATATTTTAGGAGGGAGTTACGAAAAATGATAATTATTCCACATTCAAGCCACATTTAGCTAATACACATTTGAATCACATTCAAGCCACATTTAGCTAATACACATTTGAATCACATTCAAGCCACATTTAGCTAATACACATTTGAATCACATTCAAGCCACATTTAGCTAATACACATTTGAATCATATTCAAGCCACATCAGTAGTAGCATAAGAACACAGGTCATACTTGTAGGGTTTATCTCCAGTGTGGCTAGCGGATAGTTTTTTCATATCTTTTGACATCACTGGCGTTTCTTCGAATTAAATAACGTAAACCAATTTAGCATACTCGTGCCTGGGACACGACACTTGCTATCCGTTATCTTTTGGTGTTTCTGCCGGAATTATGGTTTTTGCCACGGGTTTGACCTATTTCATTTGTGTCACAGACTATTGTACACTTTTAGTGATTGTAATGGCCGGTAAAAATCATTACGTAAAGCAGCCGTCTGAAGAATCACTTTGCGGGGAAATCTGCCGAATCATCAAAGTTGGTTTGATCTTTAATCGCTTGTGCGACTAACTTCGGATGATAACAGTTTGAGTTTTGTCATCTAGGATTTTATACAATCTTTTGCTAATGAAATCCCTCGAACACTTCTTATTCAATTTATTTCAACAAAAACAACAAAATTTTATACAAAAAAGAGAAGAGAATTTTAAAAATATTTCCGATGTTCAGATACATTGGATATGACTGAGTGTAAAGTGTTACAATAATCACCTGGGAAAATTTGTCAAAATTCCACCTAAAAGTGCGAATTTATGAATGGTGTCATAAAATTGTCCTTATTTCTATGCCAATTTGTTCACTCTGGAACTAATCGGCATGAATTAAAGTTCGCACAGATTCCTATTGGAATGAGTCGTCCTAAGCTGCAAACAATACGGAACGAAACTGTTTTAAGCAGCAAAGACCAAAAGCAGATTTCAGCGATCCGCGCGCAATAAATGTATGTCATCCAACCAAATTCGCACACATTGGCTTGATTATTACATGGATACGCACAATTGTTTGCATGATGAGAAATGTGTGGAGTTAAAAGCATGCCATAAGGTAAGCCTAGGGTTCTTAACTCAGAGTTTTGAATGTTAAAAAGTGCGATTTTGCTTCGTTGTTTAGTCAATCAGCTGGTATCTTTAGCCATTTTTCTTATTAATTTCCGACAAAAAATATCTTCCCTTCAGATTCGATTACTGCTTCCCAAAATTATGCTAAAGGGTTGATTATAATTTGATTATAAATTCAATATTTCGTTGGTATGTTGATTATCGAACACGTTTTAAAGCGTAATGCAAAAAACCACGGTTACGCCAAAATCGAACACCGTTTATCGGTAATCGACTTTGTTTTTCAAAGTGAAAGTGACTGCTTTGCTACTTTTGCATTATTATTCATCAAATACGTATGAAGTTTAGAAGAAAAAAAAATAACTACAACACACCAAGAAAATCTTGATTATATATTCAATGATCAAGTATAATCTGTAAAACTTTTGTGCACCACGATAGTATGCAAATTTGGTGAGAAAAATGAAGACATGTTTGGAGCAATGAGTAATTAATTTGAGAAAACTCTTCTAATCTCCTCTACCTTCAGGAACAGCTCATCCGAGAGATAAAACAAATTTTTCGAGTCAGCATAATGCTACTACCTGTGCCCGTGTCATGGCATGCTTCGATCAACAGTTCTCTGCCTGGGTCCTTCAGGCCGTCAACATGGACGGACAAATCTTCAGCGGCCGACTGACCATTCTTGCAGATCAAATGTAATCTCTTAACCCATTGTTGGTTTTAGTACTCGTGATCATATTTGACGCATGGATTTACCCGTTCGCTGAGAAGTTTTTGAAAGTTACGTAAGTACTTTATAATCATTTCATACTTTACCAATTTTGATAGTGAACGTTTTGGTTTAAAAACCTCTCCTGAAATCGACTTCAAATTTCCACTCAAATGTCAAATCAACTACGAATTGCTTTTTTTGACATTTAAATCTCTAATAAGGATTCGTGATCTTTATTTGATAAGCCAATTGACTGTGACGGATGGTCAATTTCTAAAATCAAGGCTGGTTCCTTGGTCCCAAAGACTAGGTGAGATAGAAGGCACATTACCTGTATATTAGTACTTTATTCCATAGGACCACCCAGCGGCTACGCCGCATGGCGGCGCCCATGATCATCCACGGGGGGTAAAGGGGGCCACAGGGGGTCGTCTGGGGGCTGAAAATGGTACCAATCGTCTTCTCTCGTCGAGACGAAGCGATTGACGTATCACACGCCCAAATCCGAGTGGGGCGTGAAAAGTTGCATTTTCTGGCCCCCGGGGGGTAAAGGGGGCCACAGGGGGGTCGCCGTAAAAAAATTTTTGCAGATTCGTTCTTAGAATTCTAAGGGGAGCATTTTGACGTATCATGCGTCCAGAAAGGAGCTGATCCCGAAAAGTTTTCTTGTAGCGCAAAAAAGTGCCATTTTTGGCACTTTTTTGACCAAAAATGCCACTTTTTGAGATCGCCGTAAAAAAATTTTTGCAGATTCGTTCTCAGAATTCTACGGGAGCATTTTGACGTATCATGCGATCAGAAAGGAGCTGATCTAGAAAAGTTTTCTTTGTAGCGCAAAATAGTGCCATTTTTGGCACTTTTTTGGCCAAAATGCCACTTTTTGAGATCGCCGTAAAAAAATTTTTGCAGATTCGTTCTTAGAATTCTAAGGGGAGCATTTTGACGTATCATGCGTCCAGAAAGGAGCTGATCCCGAAAAGTTTCCTTTGTAGCGCAAAAAAGTGCCATTTTTGGCACTTTTTTGGCCAAAAATGCCACTTTTTGAGATCGCCGTAAAAAAATTTT
Organism: Ditylenchus destructor; assembly: GCA_022814885.1. Taxonomy (NCBI): domain Eukaryota; kingdom Metazoa; phylum Nematoda; class Chromadorea; order Rhabditida; family Anguinidae; genus Ditylenchus; species Ditylenchus destructor. The sequence goes on from JAKKPZ010000326.1 coordinate 31,044, forward strand.
TGCAGATTCGTTCTTAGAATTCTAAGGGGAGCATTTTGACGTATCATGCGTCCAGAAAGGAGCTGATCCCGAAAAGTTTCCTTTGTAGCGCAAAAAAGTGCCATTTTTGGCACTTTTTTGGCCAAAAATGCCACTTTTTGAGATCGCCGTAAAAAAATTTTTGCAGATTCGTTCTCAGAATTCTACGGGGAGCATTTTGACGTATCATGCGTCCAGAAAGGAGCTGATCCCGAAAAGTTTCCTTTGTTTTCTCGCTTTTCGTGGCGGGACCACCCCAAATCTGACATTGATAACCCCCCCTAAAATCATGGGTTTTTGGGTGGTACTCGCGAGTTTGGGGTCCGGGACCCCCAAAAAGTGGGTTATTCTATTGGGGGGGGAAGTACAGACACCTATCAACTTAGAGGGACCCGACAAAAACATATAACAGATCAACCAAAATATAAGGAAACTGACATACGCAAAAATCGCCAATATGCACGAACAGTATCTCCTACCAAAAATTGCCTTATACGTCTCCTACCATATGTCGAACCACAAATACAGGAAAAGGAGAAATTGGGCGAATTTAGATCGATTTTGAAGTTTCCATGCCATATTTGAAAAAAGTCTGCGAAAAAGTTTAATTAGTTCTTTGGTGTACCAATTCTTGAGAGATCACATGTGAAGGTAATAAATCATTATTAAAGATTTGAATATCAGATGAATGAAGGGCGCCTCGATCTGGTGAAGTGCCAAATCGATATCACTTATCAAAGCATGGGTGACTTTTATGCTTCTTCAGGCTACTTCGAAAAATGGCCGCTGGATTCTGTTTGATGCCGTTGGCTTTGCTGATGGCCGCTTTTTTCAAATTCTCATAGACGTAATCGTTGGTAAATTATGAAAGCAGTAATAATACTTCAAATTTAGTCAAACTCACCGACCATGCCCGATCCATCGGAATCGTTTGTGTCTTTTACAAACACTTTCGATAACTGCAGTATCAATGTGACTTTAATCAAGAACAACATTGCCGAAAAAAGTTTATTCATGCATCCAAATACGGTAATCTTTCATTGGTAGATTGTCATTCTCTCATGCAAACCCTGTTTGTGAAGATTTTATGACTTCTCAATAGATGATATCTTTTAAGAAGTGATTAAAATGAAAATCACTAGGAATAAGAAATCAATAAGCATCATAAACTCTTCTAGAGTAATTCATTTTCAGTCTTTGAAAAACCGACCAGCACTTACCACCGATCGATATCAGTTATTCACAGTTCCGAAAGGAAGTGCAGCATGGTATATCAAACCACAATGTTTTAACGGATCTGCCGGAAATTTACCACAAAATATAACGTACGAGCTATTGGGCAGCAAAATCTATTACGTTTATTTGGGAGAACTTGGATCTTTCATCGCTGAAGCCAACCCTCAGAGACCCACTAGCGGCGTCGGTCAATTCAGTCTATCGTAAGTTTCTATTCAGTTTTATTATCCAAAAACTTTGTCGCAACTTTTATCCATGTTGTATACGCGATAACTGCGGATTGAAGGAAATTATTTTTACAATAATATAACTTTGGCTAAAATCGTAGTGTCCCCAATGTCTGGAAAACCTGCAGTGTAACCTGACGAAATTAATCGAAAAAAGAAGCATTTTGCAAATTTTTGGAAAACGACGTTAATAATGGTTTGGTTTCAGGATTGTTGTGGCACTTTCTGACTCAATATATGAGGACGACTTGGCTTTGTGCCACAATGATGATCCATGCGACCCAATGAATGGAGAGGCATTTTACTTGTTTAAAGCGATTGATTTTGTTCCCTATAACGGCAAGATTCATTCGACCAGAAGAAAGGCAACCTTCTACTCAACGAAATGGATCAAGCGTAGTAGGTAAGTATCAATTTGTTTTATCGACGTTTTGGCAAAATTTGCAAAATTTAGTCGCAGAAATATAGCACAGTCGGACCTCTTTATAACACGGGTCTAAGGACCGGACAAAATTTGCGTTATATAGAGACTTGTTACAAACAACAACAATATTACAATTTCTTGAAATAACCATTGATCTTGCTCTGTTTTTTCTTATTCATACAATCCTTGCAAAAAAGGACTTCGAAAGTAGACAATTTACACAAAAATTGGCAAATTTTGGTAATTTTTCCAATTTTTGTAGAAATTTCTCTAAATTCCACAATTTTTGGGCTGTAAATTTGAATCCGCGTTATATAGATATGTACAGAGCGTATTCCGGAAATAATCCGCGTTATATAGAAACTACCTCATACGAAATCTATGACCTAAAATCAGCGTTATGTAGGACCCGCCTTATAAAGAGATTCTCTTATAAAAAGACTATTTAAACAAAATAAGGATGTATACTAATAAAGAATATTTTCTTCGAATTTGGCAGTTTTTAAAATATCGGTTTATAAAAACGGGGTAAGGACACTTGGGGGGAGTTACACTTGGGGGGGGACAGTTGGGGGAGTTACACTTGGGGGGGGACAGTTGGGGGGAGTTACACTTGGGGGGAGTTAGGGTTGGGGGTTTTACCCAAAACCCCCCAACTGTAACTCCCCCCAAGTGTAACTCCCCCCCCCCAAGTGTAACTCCCCCCAAGTGTAACTCCCCCCAACTGGTATTGCCATAGTAATTTTGAAAAACCTATAAAAAGTACCCAAAATTACCATAAAAGTACCTTATATGGTAATTTTTCGTGCAGAATTCAACTCTCATTCTCCCAAATGCTACTGCCATTGTGTTTTTAATATTTCATTCCAATTTCCACTTTACAATTTTCACCTTACAATTTCCGGCTTTAGGCGCTGTGGCCCATTAGGCGCTGTGCACGCACCAATCGGACTTAGGATTAGGCCCCCCGTTAGGCGAACAGGCCCATTAGGCGCTGTGGCCCCTTAGGCGCCATATTTGGGTTGCGCGAGAGTATCCCCAACTTGGTTTGTTCAATACAATACATAGAAATTGGAATGAAATATTAAAAACAATGGCAGTAGCATTTAGGAGAATGAGAGTTGAATTCTGCACGAAAAATTACCATATAAGGTACTTTTATGGTAATTTTGGGTACTTTTTATAGGTTTTTCAAAATTACTATGGCAATACAGTTGGGGGGAGTTACAGTTGGGGGGAGTTACACTTGGGGGAATTACAGTTGGGGGGAGTTACACTTGGGGGAGTTACACTTGGGGGGTTTTGGGTAAAACCCCCCAACCCTAACTCCCCCCAAGTGTAACTCCCCCCAACTGTAACTCCCCCCAAGTGATCCCCCCCCAACTGTCCCCCCCCCAAGTGTAACTCCCCCCAAAGCTACCTTCCTCGCTTTTGCATCTTGGAGAAGTCAAATCCGCTTGTGCTTAGCACTGATTGTAACATTTGAATATTGCACTCTTATTTTTAGATGGAAACTTTTTTACACGAAAAGTCGCCCATTGCCGAATTCCAAAGACAAACTTGATACTTTAAATGTTACTTCGAATGGGATCGATTTAGAGATTAAAGGTCAAGGAGGTGTGTAAAATGGCGTAGAAAAGAGTTCCGACAGGGCAAATGGCGATTTGAATTTGCGCCAAAACATAATTGCATGCCAAAGGGGTTAAAAGGGCCCGTTGAAAATTTTTAATGAGGGGGATTACTCGGCAGGGGTCTCCTCTAGGGATTGGTAAAAAAATTTGAGTGCGGCCTTATTAGAATAAAAATTTTCACAGTCAAGACTTTTCCCTATTAGAGGAGGCTCTTTTCCTGATGCTGAACAGAGCCTCCTCCAGTAGGAAAAAGTGTTGACTGTGAAAATTTTTACTCTAATAAGGCCCAATCAAAATTTTTTTACCAATCTCTAGAGGAGACCCCTACCGAGTAATCCCACTCATTAAAAATTTTCAGCGGCCCCTTTTAACCCCTTTGGCATGCAATTATGTTTTGGCGCAAATTCAAATCGCCATTTGCGCGTACGGAACTCTTTTCTACGGTATTTTACGTCATGTTGATAACCGATAGCCAAAGCAAGGTAAACATCACCAACGCATATCGTTTCTACATTTTCACATATCGTATTTCCTATAGAACAAGCCACTTAAATAAACGGTCCCTCTGGAGGAGTATTGGAGAAGAATAAAACCGGGCTTGGTTTAGAGAAAATACGGCAAGTGAAACTTTCTATGGTTCATAAAACGATTAAAATAAAAGAAGACATATAAAATGTTTAGGAAGGAAAGTGAAAACATTCGCCGAAAATCACATAACGAGGTGATTTTCGGAGTCCTCTATCAGAATAGGGGTCTTGCTCTGATTCTTACCCTGGGATAAGGGTAAAATTATGTCAGGATACTGGCCCAGATTCGGAATCCGCGGGATTTAAAACCTAATTAAGGGTGCAAAATCTCGGACCCCTTAAAAAGGCCATCTTAACCGCTGTACAATGTATAGACAGCCGTGATTTTCTTTAAAATTTTCAACGAAGGATAATTTCTCAAATAAATAAAGAGAAAAAATTTCCCAGCGCTTATCTGATGTCTGGTTGGCTTTAAAATCGGATCTCAGAAATTCCTACCCAGAATAAATACGAATATTTTCTTTAATCTCTAATTTTAGTCAAAAATGCAGATCATCGAAATAATTCCGGACAATTCAGTCTCCATTTTATGGCAAGTACCTCAAATCATATTATTGTCAGTGGCGGAAGTGTTATTCTCTGTGACTCGATACGAATTCTCTTACTCTCAGGTAAATTTATGATACATCAAGTAAGGTTATCATTTCCGTCAATGATTTGTGGAGCTTTCTACAAAATAAGTAACTGTTAATTTACGAAGGAAAAATAAAAAATCATTTATACAAGTAAAAGGAATATTTAGATGGGATTTCGACAAAAAAAATAGCTTTTGGGCTGCTATTTGGCCGATAGTCTTTTTATTCTTGCTCGCAAGTTGCCTTTTTGTGTCTCGAATTTGGTCAAGTCGTATCGACAAGAAATCCTATGAGAATTCCATTGTGAACACAACGTCAAGCAAATTTAAATCTTTGCACTTTCGGCGGTGCCCAAAAATGGTTTTTTCACATAAATCTGACTTCACCAATCGATTCGCTACTAAAAACGGATGTGGCTAACTTTATACTGATACTTTGTTTAGTCACCGCCGTCGCTGAGATCCGTGGTTCAAGGGCTTAACTTCTTATCAAGTTGTTTCGGCGACTTCATAATTGTGCTGATCACACTGTTTAATATAAAGAGTTTGATGGCGCAAAGTTTCATATTAGCAGGCCTCATGTTTGTAAATTCCGTTATTTTTTGTCTTCTCTCTATATTTTATTATGAGTACAGAAGCGAAATAAATGTGATTTAAATCTCTTGCTATCCGTTCTTTTATATTATTTTATTAATTTATCTGTATAAAATGTAAAAAATAAGTTTACTATTAAAACATGTTAGATTTAATAAAAGCGCTGGCTTGTGTCAAACAAAAATAACTGTCGAATTTGAATGGGAAATTTTCACCGAATGCGAGAAAAGCAATTTTCCTGTTTCGAAAGATCAGTGTATGATCTGAGTCTCTCTGACTTTCTAATTCTCGTGACCACGAGCATTGGTGTTTTTCAGCACAATTTGTTTAGAGCAATGATTTCTGCGATCCCACTGTTAATTAAAAGAGATTATTATCCCTTTTCAAATTGATTTTCTCCGAATGAGACAAAAACAACTTTACATTTGTTGCGGCGAAATAAAGAAATGTAATCAAATTTCAGCTGCGAACATAATGTCTCTCTACTCTGACAGCGATACGAATGAATTTGCACACATCCAAACACAGAACCAAGTACAAATTATCTGTTGGACATAGAAAAGTGGGAACGAAAAATTACGAAAGAAATCTTTCTTCAAATTTTCATTCGCAAAATGGAACCATTGCTGATTCCTAGCCGAAACAAAGAAAACTTCGTTTTCTGAGATGCAATCAGTTTAAAGATGGGAAAGTGCCACTGCCTATACCTATCCACTTTTACGATAGCATTAGCAAAGGTTTTTTAACGAACACATTGAAACTGGAAATTAGACTCAATCGTCTGCATTTGACATTGAAATTTGCTTATAAATACCCGCAGGCACAGCTTACTAGGGAGGGTATAGGATTACGGATGAAACGGCAGTCGCGTTCGCGAATTATCAAAATAGAAATAAATGTAACGTTTTAATAAAAATTCGTGTTTTGTGATTTGAATTGGTAGTCACCTTTCGTAGCATTCCCGAAAATCTTCTCCTTAGGTTTTCTTCAAACTCTATCTTGAACCCTTTTTGTAACCAAAAGTTTCCCTTTTCCTTCGGTCAAATTTCGGATCGAAAACGGACCGACAAGAAAAGGCCAAAGCATCTGTACCAACTTAGGAACAAAACTTTCTTTCTCCAACTCGCCCATGCTTTTCCTCTTAACCAAGCCAATACAAACCCCGCCACCATTCATAGCTCTAGGTCTTCTATTCTGGCATGCGCCTCTATGACCGATCGGCTAGGCCGCAGCTGGCTTGTAACCTTTAACTTTGGTGCAAAATCCTCGAGTAAAATGTGTCGATTTGGCTAAACCTTTGCAGCCTTCTGCTTGTGAACAAGCACAAGCACCAGACTTACGAAATCTCATGTCGGTTCAGCCCGAAATTGCGACCCTTGTGCTTGTGCTTATTGGAACTTGGCGGATAGGTGTGCAGTGTGTGTGTCGTTTGTGGGTCCCTAGTATTTAGCACCCATACACATATCCCCATGTAACCCTTTCTCAGTCTCTCTGACTCAACCATACTATTTCTTCACTTTTTCTTAGAGTGTTCCAAGTTAAATCAGATTTTATTTTGCCATGCTTTCTACTCACCCAATTATAGTTCTTACTGAAAAACGAATGCCGAAAATATTCTGCAAAGGAAATTCAAATTTGTAGGGTTTGGTTATAATGATGCAAAGAGTGTAACTAAGTGATACACTGCTTGAAGAGCATTAAGACCGTAATTTTTGGAAATATGTAGTATTTATAGCATGGCTATTAAAAATTTACACATTTTTAACCATGTTCACTTTAATTGGCGAAATTTTTTGAATATTCCGGTTCAAATTTCCGAATTTGGCACAAAATATAAATCCTAAAAATATAAATCCACAAAATATAAATCCTAAAATGACCGAAATGGTCATTTTAGGATCGAATTACACCAAAAAAGTTATTTTAACCCTTAATTGCCGGAGCCATAGACATAATGCAGAAATCTGGCTTTACCATTAGCTTTCCTTTTGGTGAGCTGTCTTTATCAAAATCGTTATGGCCGCCGTTGTTTATTTCTCTTTTCTATGTGATCTATTTACAGACACACTCTTTGTATGAATAATGAACACTCATTCCTTTCTTTCTTTTTCTGAAGTCTTTAGCAAATCAAAAATGTATCCGAACGGATACACTCGGCAATGGAGGGTTAACCAAACCCCGCCAAATATGAACTTTATTTGGAGAATATTTTCACCATTTGCTTTTCGGTAAAATTTGTAATTGAATTACTGAAATGATTTAATATTTCAGATGGATCAACCACAGCTCAACATTCCATTTGGCCTTTTCTACCGTATTCTGACTTGCTTCGACCGACGCGAACTCTGCCAGCTCCGCAATGTCAACCGTCGCCATTACACCGTGGTCGAGAACAAGTTCGGCTCCACTCCTCCTTACCTACTATTTAACGGGCAACATTTGAGCAGGTACGGTTGGAAATGGCGGCCTTCTCCGGGACATTCATATGATGAAATGCCTTCGGAAGTGCGCGATCAATTGCCAGTCTCAAAGTTTGTTCGCTTCAAGTCATCCGAGTTATTGGTCTACCATCCAAGTGAGAACGCCATCGATGTCCTATCGATTAGCCATGTATGGGAAAATCAGGAGCTTATTTTGAGATGCGCTTCAAACTTCAAATGGAATGAGGGATGGGCTTGCATGATGGCCAAAGCTAAATACTTGGAGGTTCTCAATGGACAAGGCTCAATCTCTTTTCTGCGCCAGCTCACTTCAGGCAATTGCGTACGCTTAATCCTTATAGATTGGACTAAAGCTTTGGACACCGTTGAACTTCCATGGAACCACATTCTCGGATTCCTATTCCGGCCGAATTCAAAGGACGCTAAAAGCATTCTAATAAGGGTGAACAATCCGTTCAACGGTCACCAAGTCGAAATTCTTGATTTTCTTCACCAAGTAAAGCAGGTATTTTGTTCAAGATTTACTTTCTTTTTGTAAACACGACAGGATATTACGCACGAAATGGAGATCTCTTTGAATGAAGAATAATATATTTGAACATAATATTGAATATAAAATACATTTTCTGTTTTTAATATTCATGTATTTCAGAAATTTGTGAATTTTCCGGATTCGGTTCACTTTACTTTTGAATGGAAGAGCTTGCCGTTCACAATTGATGGACTTGATGCAGCCAGCAACCAACCCGTTTTTGAAGATTTTATTGTCCAGAATCGACGAACACAGCAAAGGCTTCGCTTTCACTCAACTGTCCGGGAATTCCGATTGGCTGTCGAGGAACAATATTAGCAAATAAGAAGCAGAATCCTGTTTGATCCTGAATTTGTCGTGCTATTTTGTGTAGGATTCTTAAACGGACTCCTAATTTTGCATTTGTTATAATAAAATGTTATTTGTTTGGTATTTTATGAAAAGCAGATAGAGTTAATAAATTTAACATTCTATATTTTGCTAACATCTTTTTCTTTCCACTTCTATGGTCGAAAATTTCGTAGGAGGGAAAATTATTTAAGATGTGGCGCCAAGCTGCATATCTTGCGGCAAGGCGCGAATTTGAATGCAAATTTTAGAAACATTTATTTTTTAAGGCATTTCAAGGAAGATTCGAAGCATTTGCCGCAAGATATGCAGCTTGGCGCCACATCTTAAATAATTTTCCCTCCTACGAAATTTTCGACCATATAGAGTTTTCAAAAAAAGTTGAAATTTTGAGACAAAAATAATTAAATCTCGAGAATCTTGAATCGAGATGCGGCAAGTAATATACCGATTTGTAGCCCAGAGTCTTAGTTCTGATTTGAGCCATTACTCACCCTTCTAGAATGTTCCAGTAAAAAGTTATGGCAAAAACCGCCAGTGGGGGCATTTTGACCGGAGGGCATTTTGACCGGTTCCCCCATGGAACCATATTCTCGGATTTCTATTCAAACTGAACACTAAAAGAATTAACATCTACGCGAAGGATCCATCAAGGCACCATCGAGGACAAATGCTAGAATTTTTTGAGCAAGTGAAGCAGGTATCTCTTTAAGAATCTTAAAATGAATTTTTTTGGCTATTTTTGTAGCTTTTTTGAATCACAAATTTAATGCTGACCAACTCGCATTTTAGAGCTACTTACAGAATCGAGAAGGTTTATTTAAAATGTAAAATATTAACAGTTTTTGTCATTTTTTAAGTTGTAAATCTTAAAATGCAAATTATATTTTTAAGGAAAATTCGAATGGAGTTGGAAAACACCAAAAATTGTTTGACGTAAAATTGTTTTGCTTCCAATAAAATGTTTTGCAGAAATTCCTGAATTCTCTCGCTCCGGTTGACTTCAGTTTCGTATGGACTTGGAAGAAGGCTCCAATTGCCAATGACGAATTCATTTTCGACGACTTTATTGTCCACAATCGACGAACAAAACAATGCCTTCGCTTTCACTCCACGGCATATAAATTCAAATTGACTGTCGAGCAGTGCTATCAGAAATATTAAAGCAGTTTCTTCTTTGATCCAATATTTGTTTCAATGTTCTGTGTACTTCTAATTTAGTCTCAGAAAAATCATGTATTTTCTAATAAACTATACTTTCCATTATGAATTTGATGAATAATTTGTAATAATTTTTATAACTGATTTGGCATTTTGAATTGTTTACCAATTTAGCTTTTCTATGCATTCTTTTAAAAAGTTCCAAAATTTTCGCATACAGTGTGTTATATGTAGATTTTGGAATTCCTAAGTCTTTAGTGGACACTGCAGACGGCTTAGGACTTCCTTTTAATGAACACAAGTAATAATGTAGCCTTAGCAAAAAAAATATTAAATTTACAGAATAATGGTATCATCGATATTTTAGCTCAATTAATCAAGAAGTTTTTTAGGTTTTTTAGACAACTTTCTCAAAACTTTTGCGACTTTTCCAAAATTTTTTTCAAAATTTAAACCAATTTTGAATTGGCCAATTTTTGGCAGCTCTCTAGATAATATAGATGCTCTATATAATAAGACTCTATATATAACGCTGATGTACGAAATTTTGACTTAGAGTCTCGACATAACGCGGGTCTCGTTATAACGCGGATTTTGTCCGGTCCTGAAAGCCCATTTTTTCATTCACTATGTCAATTTTTTAGTGCTGTTTTTGACTTGGCTTAGGAAAACCTTGCCGTGTGCAGATCCCTTTAGTTATGATTTAGGCTCATTAGTGCCTAAATTTTGCCCTGATGATAAATTTCACCGTGAAAACTTCTCATATGGTTCCCCAGATACCGAGCTAATGCAAAACAGTCCTACTAACTCTGAAGTTCGAAAAATATATAAATACCTCTAAAATCAACTAAATTTGATATAACCACAATCACCTAAAATTGATAAAATTCCGCTAAAAATTTTTCTCGCTACCCGCTTGGCAAAAATCGTATTCATCAATTTTTAGGTAACAAACGGTCCCAGGACAAACTGTTTAAAATTATTTGCAATGATCTACTTCGAAACATTGGGTTTTATTCATACAAATTTCGCTCGATTCTGGTATAGACTACTGGATTATAGGCTGCGGTAATGTAGTCCATGTATGTTTTGTCCTAAAATTTTATCCCAAACACCAATTTTATCAAATTTGGTGAAAATCTTGTGTACCATTTCATTTTCATCAGTGGAATTTGACCTTATAAGGGTTGTTCGCCTAAAGCCTGGAACCATTTTAGGCTATTACACTTAAATCTGGGCTTGGTACTGAGCCATTGCACATAATTTTTTGTGTTCATTTAACCGGATTCATGTTAATTGCCATTCATTTTTATGGTTATGTTCTTGAATTCCAGAGCACAGACAACGACAAATGACCTTATAGGCATCTGCTCATTTGATATGGAATAAATTTGGCGAAAGTGACCAATCACGAAAACATGAATGTTTAAAGGTTCTAAGAAAGATTTGATGCAAAATTTCTAAAGACTACCAAATTTTATAACTTTCCTAGATTGGAATGTCTAATCATTCAAAGAATATTGTTAGTATTTTTTATTTCTTGCGAAAAATTATTGTACACATATTTTCAATAAAATTTCAGTAAATTAAATTTTCCTAAAGTCAAAAGTTTTCAGTTAAGAGTTCTTCAACAACCTCAGATTTTAACACAACTTTTCAATCTGACATTTTAAACATAACACAAAATTTCAACTTTATTCCTTCAAGACTAAATATGAATGTTTTATTTTCCTTAAGAGACAGAAAGCGTAACGCTTCGATGAATGAGTAAATAAATATACGATATGAAGGTGCAAATGAGTACAAAGCAATAACAAAATGAATTTTGTCATCACACAAACATTACACAAAATTGAATTACAAAAAAGAATTGTAAGTAAATGAAACAAAATAAAATAATGAGAAAATGGGAGTTAACTTGTCCTTCATCTGTTCTCAAAGTCCACGGCTCACTTGTTGGTGCTGTTCACGCGGAGGGCACGTCCGTTGAATTCCGCTCCATTCAACTGAAAATAAACAGAATTAGGAAAGCGACAGAGTACAATTAAAGTATACGTCAAATTTTTAAGAAAGCATAATTTGTTCTCAAAATTGTTTATAGAAAAGTTACCCAGTTTCATAATTTCGAACTGATTGTATAATATTTTCAAAACTCTTTTCAAAATTCAAATTTTAATCTTTAGGTATTATTATCAAAAATAAACTTTCAGAAAAATAGAAAACTAAACTGTTTGAAATGAAAATTTGAGAAAAATGAAGACTACAGCTATAAAAATTTAGATGAAAATGATCTCAGAGTGAAAGCGACCATTTTTCCTTTTTTTAAATAAATTTTCTGACAAAATTAGTTCCCCAAAGTATTTCCCCTAACTTCACATTTTTCTCAGATTCTCATTTGTCTCAAATTTCATAATTCCTAACAAATTGTCTAGTAAGCAAATCCAAATAATATTCAGCATCAAAGAAATAAGCTTACCTGAGAGATAGCGTTCTGCGCTCCCTGTGCATCGGCAAACTCGCAGAATCCGAATCCCTTGGGACGATTAGTCTCGCGGTCGTACACTATACGGACATTGGTCACGGCGCCAACGCTGCTGAAGAATTGGCCCAGGTCGTTCTCGGTGGCATTGTACGGAATGTTGCCGACTGAAATCAAAAGGTTAATTACATGTGAAATGTTGCAATATAGTCGATATGTTTACGAAAATGCGCTATGGATGCCCTACATACCAAGATAAAGGCCAGTCATCTCACAAGGCAAGCCACCTAGTCTTGAGTCAGTGAAGTCCAGACAGAAGTTTGATGGAGCCACAGTCAACTAACTGACTACTTACCTGAGTGGTTTGCATTTGACCTTCTCACGGGGTCACGCACGAGCCGAGAAGCTCATCTTCCTACTTGGTGGCGCGGTTGCCGTCCAATCGGTGGCATGTCCAAGACTTAGTGCGCACTACGGCGGGTGGTGGCAGCTCAAGGCTAGAAGCCAAAAATTGCACCCAATAAGGCATTTTCCGAATGAGACTTGGATTTTGAGACACGGAACAAAGGGAAGAATAGTCATTTCGGGGTTAGCAGAATGCAACTTTTTGAATTGCAGTATTTTTGAGGAAACGAAAAAATTTTGATAAATTCTTGGTTCAATCGGTTAGAAGTTAGTTTTTGAAAAGGAACTGTTTTATCATCAGGAAGTTTCTACCCAAAAATTTCAAAATATTGTCCAAATTTGGGTCCATGTCCTCTAAAAGTTCAGCCTCAACTCGGAAGAATGCATAAAATTTTTGGAGGGAGGCGCCAGATAATTTGAAAGACGCAAAATTTTGACCCCAAACAGTGCTGGGTTTCACTATTGGATCCACAGCACTTCCCTAAGAACTCACACATTTTCATAAGGGGGTGGAAAATTATCATACCTGTAACCTGGGGTCGAAAATGACGAGAGGGGACCTAGCACCTGAGTGATCTTACCGGGGAAATGCTAGTGAATGCTAACGTTACCAAAAAAAACCGTTACCATAGACTGAGTATCCGCCTGATGAGTTTTGTCCAGACATTTTGGATTGAAATTAAAATCGAGAGCCGAAAGATTGAAATAAATAACAAAGCGCGAGTCAAACCAAATTGGATTTTGGGATGGAATGAACTCGCATCCAGCAAGGCAGTAATGTCTCCCAAAGCACTGGGTCTTGAAACGAACGCGACTTTTTGACTGTAGACTTGAGTGTTGATTTGAACTGCATTTTTGGCCTTCTGTTTCGTCTACCTTTGAGAATTATTTTCGGTAATACAATTCAGAATGAGAGTCTTTTTCTCCCGGAGCTTCGGAAGAATTTGCTTTAGTAATTTTTATGTGAAAACTCTCCAGTCAAGAGTCGACTTGACTGGTTTCTTCCAGAAATACTTCAAGATCCGCGAAGTTCTCTTCTCTTGAGACTAAAAAATGCTACTGCAAAGTGAATTACAACTCTGAATTATTAACATTTCCCTTGGAAAAAAGAGCTGTGGAATGTTTGGTTTAAAATCCATATTTCTATATGAAATTCTCCTGTGGATTCCATACGGAATTTTCACTTTTTATACTTTATCTTGCACCAAAACACTATTTTTAACCAAATGAATGCTATATAAACTTTACACAAAGAGCGTAGTTTGAGGTTTAGGCCAAAAACTCGAAACAGGCAAAATTTTGTTTGAAAAATTGCCTATCATTCCCTAAGGGCTCAATCCATAAATTATACTAAATTGTGCAAAAATTTTAAAAATCGTAAATCTCGGAAGTACAAGCCGCTCCGGTCTGAAATAAATCCAGCAACCCTTCATCATAATTCGCATCACTGTTGCCGTAAATTTCAAATCCGTCACAGCGCACGTGATCCTCTCTCCAAAGAATGAATTCCTGAGTGTCGCCATTGAAGTCATTGTTCAGCAGATTACGTTGCAATCGGTTACGATTTGAGATGTGAACGCTCATTTTTGTATTCTTCGGGAGAGAACACGTCATTGAACATTTCAATGACAGGATCGCGGAGGACAGCGGGATCTTGATTTGTGACATAACTGTTTTAAATTTTCAAAAATTTAAACGATGAATGGCACGCAAAGTTTTCAGGTTCTCATCTTGACCTGCTCAAACACGGACCCACCTTTCCCCCATTTTCATCGTATTGAAATCAGATCATTGAAAAATTAGAATGCCATAAATATTTTTGAAAAGCTGCCCTATTCGCCTCCTCTAATTTTGAAATGGTACATTCCCCAGCAACGGAAAATAAATCAAAGAAAGTTTCCACACCAAATTTTTCCTAGAGTCATTTTTCGGAGAGTGGATTTAAAACGTCTATCAATGTACTTTAGAACCTATTTTCTCCTTAGATCTCAAACTATCTAGATGGTTCTTTAAATTTAACACGGTCACATATTTAGATTATTCACGATTAATAAACAAAATTAAATTCTCACCATGAAAATCTCGTCGACCTTCCTTGATAACATATGCTGGAAGTTAAGCCATTTTACAGGCCTGTTAGGTTGTTGTATTCAAGGCTAATCACTGGCTTTCATACAGATTCTGAATATACAAATATAAGCAGGTTCATTTGCTGATTGATTTTTGAGCATTAAAATGTTGGCATGAACTTTAAATGGCTTCAATTTTAACGCTGTTAATGAAAAGTTCATTTACGAATTCCGTTGATTTTCATAGGCGTTGACCATTTATGGTGAGTAGTGTTCAAAATTTATTCGGTGTTCGATAACCATTTAAAGTCATAAAAATTTTTGTAGTTTGGAGTTTAAATAATCAGCATGAATCAAAGAAAATGGTATACAGTCTGTGACAAAGCTATAAGGTCACCTGAATTCTCGGCGTTTCGTCAACATTTTTGAAGGGGTTTCGAAATTGGTTTTGCAGAAAGTTAGAGCACCTATGATAACATAGTAAATATGCAAAAACCTGGGGAACCCTTTGATTTTCTAGAACTCTCCTTTAAATTTCGATATTTCCGATGTGACAAAGCTATAAGATCACCACTTTTTTTGTCAATTTGTGTCTATTTCCGTGTTTTTTGAAAACGATAAAATTTTATTTATGGTTCATGTTAAAGTGATCAATGAGGCCTATCAACTGGTATATATAACTTGTTTTTGCATCACAACAATATATACAACCAGTTTTGAAACCCGCATCCAAACTTCTGACAAAACGCCCAAAATTCAGGTGACCTTTTAGCTTTGTCACAGACTGTATCATGAGACATAAATAAATTCGATTATAAGCACAAAAAAGAACCCATGGTGAGACTAGTCTATTTCTTTGGCTTAAAACTCCTACTAAGCTAGAAATTTTAGAATCAAAAGTGGATGATAATTAGGGACCGGATTTTTAGGATCATAGAATCGCATTTTAGGATCCTAAAAAGATCATAAAAAGGCCATTTTAGGATCATAAAATGGGGTTTTAGGATCATGGATTTTTACTCATTTTTTGCTAAAAATGGAAAAAATATAATATAAAACGTATTTATAGCATAACTGTCAAAAAGTAACACATTTATAGCCAGTTTTAACTCATTTTTGCTCGTGTTCACTTTAATTGGCGAAATTTTTCGAATATTCCGGTTCAAATTACCGAATTTGGCGCGTTTTGACTTTGGGCGCTAGAATTTGGTTTCAAATTAAACAGTTTTTATGTTGCACAAAAAATACCAAAAAGTAAAAATTAACACAACAAAGCCTCAAAAGTAAAAAATTTCACAAAAATTGGCAAAAAATTGCCAGTTTTTGTGAACATTTTGCAAAAATCCGAGGAAATGGTGGTTTTAGTATCATAAAATGACGATTTTAGGCAAAATAGGTATATACCTAAAATATCCCAAAAAATGCCAAAATAGGATTTTTTAGGAATTTTAGGATTTTTAGGTATATAACTAGAAATCCGGTCCCTAATGATAATCGTCACAAGCGATTATGTCGCTGAAAAAAGTCGTTCCTCGCATCGAGTTCTTGCAGAAAAGTACTTTTCTCGGCTAAAAAATTTTGACCAATTTTTTTCAATTTCTAACTTACTAGCAGTTTTAAGCGATTAACCACTTTCGTGTCTCATCGATACCAAAGAAACAGAGTAGTCTTAACATGGGTCCTTTTTCTGGAATACCCTGCATAACTTTAAAAAAACATGGTTATAAACATTTATCATGGCTTCCCGTAGCCATGATTATCCACCATCGAAAATAGTCTATTGAAGTGAAAGGTTAACTAGAATTGTTTGCACACTGTTTGCGCCGAATTCCATGTTTTACTGTTAGAAGAATGTATCATTAGAATATATACTAGTTGTAGCTTTCTACGCTTGTATTTATTTCCCGTTGTGGCTGCCATTTTTGGCAAATTGAGGCCGATTACATAACTAGCTGTATTGAACTGCTTATTACGTACTGAATGTTCATTAAATTCTCGAAAAATTCGCGGAAACATAGCTCCGCAGGCGGAAATTTTAGAAAAAACTGGCTTTCTCTTTGAAAATTTACTAAAATAAATCATTGAAACAAACAGTCAGTATTGAGACTTTGGCCAAAAATTTTACAGGCTGCCGCCATTGGCTGAGAATAATTTGTGAAATTTTCAATAAATATTAAAAATTTTCGAAACATCAAGCTTGTTTGCCAAAAATTTCGCTTAGAAAACATTGAAAATTTTAAAAATTGTCAAAAATTCCTATTTTTTCGGGCTGCGCCCTACCGGGAGTGGCCCAAAATTACGAGTTTGGCGTCGAGTCGACCGAAATTCTTCGAGTCGAGTTTCGAATCGCCAAAAAAGTCTAGTTTCGTCACTCGGCACAACCCTGCATACTATATGTTAATTTAATTCTTGCACCTCGCATAAATAGGAAAGAAAAAAGCACCTCGCAGGAAATAAGAAAAATTATGCGAGTAATAATAATGACGTTAAGAAAAGGGTAACGGGTTGTATGTTGAAGGCCATACCTATTTTGCCCACCAGCTGGTTATTGCTAAACTTCTTTCTATTTCTCGGAATTGAATAATACCCTAATACCATTTCTGATCACGCCTGTCTTAACCTTGTTAACCTTCCCACGATACCTAATCAGTTTTCGAGCGATAACTTGTGTAGTAAGTGTAGACGTATATAACTCCTTAGCCTTTTTCGAGTGTCACTTGTTCGTTGTGCCATATTTCTCAAAAGTGCATTCTGATAGCCTAAATGTCGCTATACACTCTTATTTTCAAACATGACGAATTCCAGCGTTATTACAATTGCTCGACGTACGATGTGAATGAAATACCTGTGGATAAAAGGCGAAACATCGGGGTCGGATTTATCTACATTGGCATTGGGATTTTCATTGAGGTGAGAGTGTGTGCAAAGAGACTTAAAATTAGAATACTTCCTTAGAAGGCTTCTTGAAAATATGTCAAAGATGTGTCACTTACGCGCATACCAGACACAATACACTTATCTTCTAGGCTCTGAAAACCTAATGTTAAACTTATCTTAATATAGGTTACCGCCCAGTTGGGGGAGGGGGAGGATAGTTGGGGGACATCCACTTGGGGGGGGAGGGGGGATCGATGTCCCCCGCCCCCCCCCTAGTGGATGTCCTCCCAAATGGATGACCCCCAAGTGTCCTTTTTTAAAGGACTTAATAATTAAATGGCCTAAAAGTGCGGCTCTGTATTCGACTCTCTGTTTTAGGGTCTGTATTCGATGTTTTCGTTCCTTTTCGTTCAAGAATAATTACATGACTTTTTCATATAAAAATTGCACTTTCTGCTGATTCATCCTCAAATTTTCATCTTTTAATGGTTCCATGGTAATCATAGGAATTTGCTTTAGGTTAAATAACCCTTATAAGGACATAACGAAATACTGAGGCCTAGGCTTAAGAGGGACTTAGTCTTAGGCTTAAGCGCGAGAACAACCCTTACAAGGCGCCAAACAAGGATTTAGGCTTGCGGCTCGAACAACCTACGGCCAACCGAGGACTTAATCTTAGGCTTAAGCTCCCGAACAACCCTTATAAGGCTGTTTTACATTTTGACCAAGAACAAATGGCGTAAAATAAAGCCTCAAAAAACTGAAAAAAAAACAGCAAACCATTATATTCTTGAACGAAAACATCGAATACAGAGCCAGAAATTAGCCTAGGTGCATTTTTAGGCCAAAAAATGCATTTTTAGGGTAAAAAAGCGTTTTAAAAAAGGACACTTGGGAGAAAACGCAGTTGGGGGGAGGGACATCCATTTGGGGGACATCTACTTGGGGGACATCCACTTGGGGGACATCGATTCCCCCAACTACCCCCCCCCAACTGGGATTGGGGGATAACCAATTGGGAGAATCAATTGGGAGAACCAATTGGGAGAAAACCCAGTTGGGGGGGGGGGGGGGACATCCATTTGAGGGGACATCCACTTGGGGGGACATCGATTCCCACTCCCACCCCAACTATCCCCCCCCCCCAACTGGGATACCCCCTCCCCAAGTGGGGTGATGTCCTTAATATAGTATCCGAATTTGCATTTGGTCTTAACAAAATACCTTAGGTGATATATCTGCCCTGCTTGTGGGCCATCTGGCGTCTTATGGATAAGAGGGACTTTGAATGTTATAGACTCATGTTTGTCCTGGGCGTGATCGACTGCAGCAGCGTTGTGGTCAATGCCTTTCTGGTTGGATATAGTACCATAGCGGGAGATATGTTCTGCTCACAACCGGATTATATGATTTTTAAAGCCATGGCAGGAACGTGTAAGTTTCTTTTCTTTTGCCTGGCGAAAAGGATAGGATAAAAACTTATCAGAGCCTGTGTGCTGACAGAATTTGACGTTTGAAACGAAACACAAAGGGAAACTGAGAGAGTCAGACTGATTATGAACGCGTCCTTTTTACCAAGTTTTAGGTTGAAAATTTGACACAGCTATTTGCAGACACGCTCTCGAATTTTCACATATCCTTATACCAGCGTTTCAGTGGTGTCCGTTCCAATTTTTTAGTTACCCCCTTGCACCTCTCCGTTAGGAGGGAGTTATATCTCATTCGACTTCCGATATCTGAGCGGGTTTCTTGAATTTTACTCACCAACTCGTTATATCGAGAGTTATGAGTCATCAACGTTTACACACTATTCCGCTATTCTCTAACCGGTTTTTGGTTTCTTGCACTACTTAGAGGTTATGAACATTTCCGAGGCTACTTTTTGCATTCGGGGTTTTTGGAAGCGCCGAATCCGAATCCCTAGTCAAAATAATTTCAGGGGTATCCTCGGGTACAGAATTTTCAAAATTATTTTTTATGAAAAATTCTATATTTCTTTGGAAGTCCTGAGGGCCGAAGGACCTCATCCAGGACTAGCAAAAAAATCTAATTTCTGAACAATCCGAAGGCCCGAGGTCTAGCCGATAAACCTCGGGCCTTCGGTAGTCACTTTCGCTACACAGTCTGGCGTAGCCAGACTGGACCCTCTAGTAATTCAATATCTGATGCTGGATGTTACTGTATATCACTTCTATGAGCCATAGGTGCCTTTTAAGGGAGTAAATTCATGCATTAATAATTCATGAACTGTCTGCCTCTCTCAATTTCCTTTATATTTTCTTTATATGTTCGTTATGATGGTCAAAATTCTGTCAGCCTACGGGCCAGACGTAGTCTGTCAAAATGTCACTTTCCGTGATTTCCTTCTTGTGCATGTGCTGGTGTTTGTACATTTTGTAGGTCTCGACGAGTTATTTCGGAATTCGAAAAAACTTTTTTGAAAGGCTCGAAAAAGTGCCATTTTTGGCCAAAAATGGCACATTTTGCACTTTTAAGCAAACTCTCTAAGATCGCCCGATACGGGAATGCTTAATAGCTCAAAATGTTCCATGAGAGATGCTGAGACGGAATCCGAAAACATTTTTCAGGGCGATCTTAAAAGTGCCTTTTTGCCCAAAAAGTTTTATTTTTCATATTTTTGGCATTTTCGAATTTTGGCATTTCGGAATCTCATTTTTTACACCAGGGGGTTTTCGGCTATAGGGAATTCGAATTTAAGGTCGGATTTGATCCCAAGGTCGAAGAATTTTCGACATGGTCTAATGTGGTCGAACTGACAAAGCCACTGGACACCGAAAACAGTATTCGAGCGGCCGAAGGCCACGAGTCTCACTGACAAAGCCACTTGGCACTGGATAATATGACTAAGATCGAAGGTGCCGAAGGCACCTAATCTTTTATAGTAAGGAGTGATTGTGTGAGGGTAGCAAAAATGGAACTTTCTGTGTTGAGCTCCTTTTGGGGCGTGTGATACGTCAAAATGCTCCCCTGGGAATTCTAAGTACGAATCTGCAAAAAAAAAGTTTGCGCATTTCACAAAAAGTGGCTTTTTTGGCCAAAAATGTGCCATTTTGACCACTTTTTTGGCCTACAAAGAAAACTTTTTGTGTTGCGCTCCTTTCGTGACTCATGATACGTCAAAATGCTCCCCCGGAGATGCTGAGCAGGAATCTGCAAAAACAGTTTGTGCACTTTTCAAAAAATGGCTTTTTTGGCCAAAAATGTGTCATTTCTGCCACTTTTTTGGGCTACAAAGGAAACTTTTTGTGTTGCGCTCTTTTCGTGACGCATGATATGTCAAAATGCTCCCCAGGAAATTCTAAGAACGAATCCGCAAAAAAAAGTTTGCGCATTTCACAAAAAGTGGCTTTTTTGGCCAAAAATGTGTCATTTTTTGTCAAAAATGGCCATTTTGAACCAAAGCATTTGGGGAGCTGATTTTTTGCATCTGGGGGTTTTTTGGGGTGCTGAATCCGAATCCGGGGGTCGAATAAATTATCGGGGTACCTCCGGGGTACGGAAAAAAATTTTTTTCTGGAAAATTTTTTTTCGAAATTTTTTGAAAAATCGGAACCCCGTTCACTCACGGACAAAACACCGTTCGAGCGGCCGAAGGCCGCGAGGCTCCGCTGACAAAGCCACTGAGGGCATACTTATTTACCCCGAACAACCCAACTCTGACCGCTGATGGCGGTGCGCGAAGCGCCGCGGATGCACGCTCCCCGCTTCCTAGCTGTGAAGTCGGCGCGAAGCGCCGACGTAACAGCTAGTTATCTTTTATGACCCGAAGGTATTCAAACTTTAGCCATGATTTTAACATTGCTTAACTGTCTTGTATTTGACGATTGTGACTAGTCATAACGATAGAATTTCAGCGCTGTGGCTCGCATGGAATTCTATAATAGTGTCGCTTGCGGCCAATCGCTGTTGGTCCCTTTTACGTCCGTACTTTTACTCTTCTAAAATTTCTACAAATAGTAACATTCCTTGGAAACCAAAACGCATCCAATGCGTGAAACGCACTCTTGCCTGGCTAGCCTTTCCTGTGGCTTTAACACTATTTAATTTGTGGACATCCCCACCTTATTATTTCAACGCGATTGATGCAAGTATGCGACCGAATCCACATGCGTATTATTTGCCGGAGGACGAATATGTGAGTGAATTTTTGTCATTATTGGTTTCTTGAATTGCAACATTCTAATAAAATTAGGTAAATGAGAATAAGAACGCGAAAGGTACACATTCCAGAAAAGTGTATGAGACAATGCTCTGGAATAAATATCTGTTTATCCTAAAGGTTTTGCATGTGACGTTTGGGGTCCAACCGTTCCAAGCCAAATGAATTTAAATGATACAGTCAAACCCCGTTAAAGGTCCCCGGATAAATCCCCCCCCCCGCTTAAAGGCCCCCTTTGGGTCCGGAACGGGCCCCAAATGAAAAAAATACAAAGGATTTTACCTGCTTAAAGGCCCCTTTGGGGAGGGTCGGGAGGTAAAAAGCATAGGGGGTACCACATGAATTTTTTTCCGGCGCCGCCATTGGCGGCGCCAGAGAAAATTTTGAGCAATTTCCCGATTTTTCCTTCAAATTTTGAAAATTATTTTTAAAAATCGAGCTTATTTAGGTAAAAATTAAGGTAAAATAGTGTAATTTTAATGAAAAAGTGTATAAAAAGGGTAAAAAAGCATAAAAACACAGGCCTTTAACGGGGTTTGACTGTAATTAACAAAAATAACAAAAACCTCCAGTGGCAAACAAATAAAAGATCAAAAATGTTGTTAGATTCATTTTGCCAACGTGCAAAAATTGTAATGTAATGTTACTTTACTAAGAAACCAGTGTCTGACCGTCTGTCCCTGCGATGTCCACTGGCGTTTAGACCCCTTCCACTGCTCATTTCCGGGCAAGTGATAGCTTAAAATGTTCGTACGGATGTGCTGATACAGATTTTCAAAAAATTTAGACAAAATATAGACAAAAAATTTTTAGACAATTTTTTAGACAAAAATTTTTTTTTGAAAAATGGGGCATACTGAAGGCGGGGGGGGGGGACGCCGCGAGAGCGGCGGCGTAGGACAGCTAGTAATAATTACTAATTACTGAGTAATCAGTACTTAATTTAGTACTGCACCGGATACCTGGTCTATTTCAATTGGTTCATTCTCATCTCCATTTCTACAATATACGCTGTATTTTTGTTGTGTTTCGGCTGGAAAATGTATAAAGCCGGTCTCAGCACTTTTCGCAACACCAAAGGACTCAGTCGAAACTTAAATGCAAGTCGCTTAAACTTTAGAATTAAAAACACCACGTCAAAAGTCATCAATTACTTTAGATATTTTTGCAAGTGTTGATAACTTCTGTGTTCGCTTCATTCTCAGCCCTCGGCTTTACACAAGTGCGCATATTCGCTAAAATAAGCCATATTCACTTTGCTTTGGTACTCATTTATCAAGGTAGGAAAATGTTGTGGCCTGTAATCAAATCTGGAATGTAGCGTATATTTCGGTAAAACCCATATTTTCTGTAAATAGATTTTCATAAAAATAGCCCCCTTACAACTACTTCACCCCCGCCCTTGATTTGATTCCGCTCTCCACCCTGGTCACCTAAGAAACAATAAGTGCAGTTATCATTTTGTCGAGTTACGTGGTTTTAGCTAAAGTTAGTTTAAGCAATATTGCCTTTTATAAGTCGGAGAAAAATAGCTTTGAAAT
>JAKKPZ010000327.1:0-54262 GCA_022814885.1 Ditylenchus destructor
TAATCATTGGACCCATGTACAATTTTGGTCACATTATCCTGACAAACTGGCAGATATTTTTTGTAAATCCATCCATGTACTGGTTATTTTCTTCTGAGAAGTCAAATATATGACACTCATAGACTACGTCACCCCATAGTCGCCCCGTTGTATATATCGGCTCCCAAGCCGCTTATAACCTAAAACGACTCCCCAGCCGCTTTTAATGAAGTAGCTTTAAGTTATAAGCGGCTGGGGGAGCCTATATATACAGGGGGCGACTATGTTTTTCTCCTCATAGATTTATTATCTGTCAAAATCGGAAAGCGCGCTCGATTTCAAAAGAAGCAAAATTGAGCCAAAACGCAGTTTTGGAGCCAATTCAAAAAGTTATGGCGAGAACTCTTGAAAAGCTTTCCCATTGCCTCGCAAATCGAGAGCCTTTCCGATTCTGACAAACAGTAACTAAAAGTGGAAAGTTAATCAAAACGTTTCATTTTGCAACATTTGACTTTAGATCAAACAATCGACCCATTTGTGAACTATGAGGATTCTGCCGATAAACTCGTCTCAAAGGAGGCATGGGAGCGGTTGAAGGACACGGGGAAGGGCAAATTTTACAACTGGTGGCATGGAATGAAGCGAATCAAAGCGAAAGAGGGTTACCAGGATTTTGATCTCAAGGTTTGATTTGGCTTAGAATCTTTCATTTTTGTTTGCTCTAAAGTCTTGGAGAAGATCAGTAGGTGATTGTTGCCCAAAAATTTCTCATGAGAATTTGTGATAATGGAAATCAACTCGAAATATTTCTTACCGTTAGCTAGTCTAGGTGACGTTATTCCCTTGATGCTGCAACACTGTCATCGGGTTTAAATTGCCGCCATTCCGCCAAACCAGTTATTGACGTTCTAGAAGGATGAGTAATGGCTTACTCAACACCCAATAGTCTCAGCATTAATTTGAGTGATTACTTACTTTTCTGAGGGACATTCTAGAATGTCCCAGAAGTGGTTTGACGCAGTGCCGCCAATTCAATTCCGTTGACAGATTTTAAGCATCAAGGGGATACTTTCCTAGAATTTCTTAAACAATCAGAACTTTTTTATTTGGGTACGGTTATTTTTTCCTTATATTTCAGACATTCCCGCAGTTGGCGGAATCCGTGTACCGTTCCGCTTTCGAAACGCTGGTAAAGCGGGACAAGACGCAGCTTCATAATACGTAAGTACGCCTTTCCGGTGAGTCTATTCTTATGAGTCAAAGATTATTATTTAGTCAAAACTTGTAAACTCTTGTAAAAGATTTTATACTCTTTCAAGTTTTAGATTTGGCAAGAAAAAGCTAAAATTGTTCTAGAACATTCCAGAAGGATGAGTAATGACTCAAACGAAAGCTCAGAGTCTGAACATTAATTTGAGCCATTACTCGTCCTTCTAGAATGTTCCAAAAACAATTGTTGAAAACTTCTATCAGTAGTAAAATCAATATATTTTTAAATAAAGTCTGCTCAATAATTGTGTCCTTTTCTCCAGATAATCATTACTTTGTTTTCAGAAGCGCTGGCCAGATGTCGAAAATGGAACTGTTGTCTGCGAACTACAGCATTTCAAAGAGCCGTCGAGGGTGGTCTCAGTGCGTTGCTACGATATGCCGCCAAACTCGGGAAAAGATATTGCTCAAGTGACAGTGAGGATGCACAGTGTACAGGTATGTTATTTGAGTGATTTCATTGTTGGAAAAGTAAAAGTTTGGTGAAAAATTGAACGCAAAATTTCATATGGTTGGTTTGTATGACCAACAGATAAAATGAGCAATTTTGCCGATAGGCAATGTACCCTCAAGCGAAGTCCTATCTTCGGGTTATAAAATTGAAAGTGGTGTATTGGCGATCATAGAAAAATACCGAAAGTTAAGAGTGCAATTTAGGGATGATCGAAATTTTTGTGTTGAAATTTTAAGTTGCTTTCTAGCACTGGTTTTTGAAGAAGAATTTCTAATCGTGATCGAATTTTAATTTCCATTTCCGAAAGCTCAAAATTTTGTCCCTGTACCAAAATGTGAACTGCTCCAACGTCGACCCAAAGTTGAGTTCCGGAATCCTAATGACAATTTTTAGCATTTTGTCACTTCATTTGCATGCATTTTAAATTTTCAGAAGCTCGCGATTTATGACCGCTTCGGCCGCCTGTTGCTGGGATCCGAGGACGAGCCGAAAGACTGCCTGGAATATGTCGTCTTCGAGAATCACATCGTGAGCACCTATGGCAAGTGGCGCTTCCATGACAAGGTTAGAACTCTAACTTCACTTGCTGGAAAATATGATAGTTTGAAAATTTTCAGGTATATCCACATTGGGCGAGACCGAAAGAAGGAGTGATCCGAGAGAGTCTACTGAACCGAATGAAGAGCCGCACGAGTGAGCCGGGGGTGATCCGATTCGGTTTCGACAAACAACGCGCTGTGGATGAGAAAAAGCAGAAAGAGTTGGAGAAATAACAGTTTAGGTTTTAAAATTTGAGTCATCAGTGGGGAAACCGGTTCAAATTTACTCCAGGACGCGAAAATCGCTAAATTGTTCTGGAACATTCGAGAGGGAAGAGTAATGGCTCAAATTAATGCTGAAGCTCTGGGATTTTGATTGAGATATTATTCGTCCTTCTAGAATGTTCTAAGACTGTTTTAACGCTCTTCGAGTTTTGGCGCGAATTTGAACAATGTTTTATCGCTAATAACTTAGAATTGTGTTTGTTTTGTTATATTTGACTCTGGTTTTATTTACCGAATAAAGATTATGACTTTGTATGATGCATAATTTTGTACTTTTCGTTGAATTCGGATATCTATTGATAATTTCCCCATGTTTCATGTTACATTTTTGTTTTATAGTCAAAAAATGAGTGACAAAACGACCGAAAACCCGAGAGCTGAATTGTTCAAACACGACGAGGATGAGTTCGAGGAGTTTGTCTGTGACGTCGACAAGGCGACATCACAGAAAGAGGGCGACTTTAACGTGTGGGAGGACAACTGGGATGACGAGTCCGCGGAGACTGATTTCAGCAAGCAGCTCAGGTACGTTATGTCACCAAGTTTAGTAGTACACGAGAAAATTTCTAGCAGTAGGTTTTCAATGATTCTGTGGGCACTTCTTAGGGTTGACCTTAGGTCAGAAATAAGGTCAAATTCGAACTCAGCAGAGTTGAAAACCAATAAGGGGCCATACCATATAGGTATATCAACCAGGTATAGCCTAGTTTTGTAGAGATCGAGCGGGATAGAAAATTTTTTATTTTGTCACTAAAATTTCTACTATTTGCTTCAGAATAGTGGAAAGTTTGGAAAATTTGAAACAAAAATGCAATAAAAACATGAAAATTTGGTTAAAAATTGCAACAATGATCAAATGGCTTGGATTTATATTAGGTTTAAGGGCAAGCGAGATCTGGAGGTCTGACCTCTCTCCTTCCTTAAAATGCACTTTAAAAGTGCAATCTTTGGAGAGGTTTATGATCATAAACATAAAAATAATTATTATAACTGTTTCAGAGAGGAATTGGCAAAGCACAGTTACAAACCGGCTCAGTGACTCGGCGCTCGAGACGATGAAGGAGCAACTCTGAAGTACCAATCCTGAATCTGAATTGTTGCCATTATAACATTTCTTTTTTCTTTTGTTCCGTTTTCATTCAAAATAAAAATTTTCATATTCAGCTTTCTGTTTCCAATAAACGAAACATTTGTTTGTGTTGAATATATTTCAATGTGTACTTTTATAACATATCCAAGTTTGATTGGAGAATGGTTGGAATGTATGTCAAGGGTCATAGATGTAGGGCAGTCTCGGAAGCACAGCGTTTCACGTAAAAGACGCTTGCATTCCTTTTCAGGCTTAGCCAAATCTTGCCGTGCCTTAAGCCCAAGTGGCCCACTTATTCTTAAGAGTAATGGTTCTAGTAGTAGGGCAAGTGCCGTATAAGGATTCAAACAAATATAAGTACAGGATTATCGCTGCAGTACGAGTAATTTTCTTGATCTAATTTGGTCCTATTGTATCAGTTCTCTCTTACTACCTTAAAAGGCGCTGGCCTACTTTTTGGGTTAGCGAAGTCTTGTCTTCCGGTCATTTATAATTAGGACTCTTGAATCAAGAGTAACGGTCCTAGTAAGCGGTTGAAAGTTGAGTTAAAGCCAAAGCAGAATAATCTTTACAGTTAACGTCGTAAGGAATGCGCAGTCGAAAATGTGCCCTTTAGGTCTAATTTTGTGTACGTTTTTATTATAAAGCAAGATTCTCGAAAGTCTTTTCTTTATCAATCCAAATGTTGCAAATTTTCAGATGAACTTTGTCGGAAGCAGAGCCTTAGCCATATACGCCAGGCAAATTCTATGCCCGAGAGCTCAGACACCAACCGGCGCATTTGCCTTCGGCACACTCTCGGTGAAAAAGAGATCACCCAAGAATGAGAAGCCAGGAAGGGAACCACCCAAGATGATGACGCATGCAGAGAAGAGCTATCAGTCTCCGGATCCGAATCTTGTGGCGAGCGTGAGAAAGCAAATTTTGATGCACGCCAGTGAAGAGTCGAGAACGCTCGTCCAGGAGATTGTGAGGCTGTACGAGGAAAGGGGGAAGACCTTTGTCTTGCCGCTGGCAGACAAAAAAGCCATGAACTTGATCGCCTGCTCTTTTCACAATTTGCTTCAAATCGGTGAGACTCTTGAAATTGTTTCATTTATATATGCCTCCCTAATAGGGTCTATGGCAATAATGTCTAAAAACTGAAAAGTTGAGAGAAAATATCCGGCTCTTGGCTAGGAATATTTGGTATGATGATTACTCCCCCAAACTCGCCGTTTTTGACATAATTTTTCTGGAGCATTCTAGAAGAATGAGTAATGGCTCAAATCAGAGCTAAGACTCTTGGCTACCGATCGGTATATTGCACGCCGGATCTCGATTCAAAGTTCTCGAGATTCATTTGTTTTGTCTCAACCATTTGTTTCTTACCATTTTCAGGATTGAAGCGCGATTTTCTGATCGACTCATGCCTAAAGTGGGAAGAACTCTTTTGTGCGAGTCAGTTTTTTTCTATTAAATCGTTCATTCATAAAAAAAATTTAATGCAATTTCTTTTAGTGACGAAGCAAGGAACGGAATTCATGAAAATCTTGCCGATCATCGCCGAGACCACAAAATGGACCTTCGAGGATACGATGGCATTTATGGCCGAGTAACTGTTTCAAAATTTTTAGTGTCTGTTTTGTGTACATAAAAATTTTAGTCACATTGAAGATTTGTTGGAAGTGGCGCCGGTGAGCATCGAAGAGCGTCTTCGCGTTTTTCGGGATCGGGGAATCGAGCCGGGCGAAGAGATGGTGAGGCTTATCAGAAAATGTCCCGAAATTCTTTACGAGAGCGACCCTAGGACTATGGATCAGACTTTGACGGACATGACCGGCTTCTTTTCCGCAAAACAGGTGATTTTTATATAAAAATGTATGCATTAGATTTATTAAAATTTAAAAAGTGATTCCAGAATTGCTTACCGTTATTAACTCTCTAGTCTTGGCCCCCGGGATATAAGTATTCAGGAGCTCTAGGGGGTCAAAATTAGAGTGTTTACGGTATATTCTAACGGCATTCTAAGAGGATTTGGAATAAACATTGCGTGGGCACTTCTGATGCTCTTACCTGGTGTAGGCTTAGGTACTTTTCCGAATTGTTGGCCCAAAAATTTGCACTTTTGAAAAACGGAGAGCACCTTACAAACTATTTTCCCATATTTTTGGTTGAAAATGTTCATTCAGAAAACGGATTTGGTATTTAAAAATTTGAGAAAAAATTTACATCAATTAAATATTACACCAATAAAAATTTTACGGCAATTCAGTCCTCTCTCGATGGGTCACCTAATTCTATAGTATGTCCCAAAAATCTGTCACCCAAGAATCTTTTATCCTGGGATCCAGGCTGAGCGCACCCGAAATTTCCAGATAAAATTTTCTGAATCCAGATCTTAGAATCCTGTTTGAAGTGACGCTCTTATTAAATGCGCCATTCATTCTCGAATGCAAATAATTTTTGTAGATCCGGAGAATCTGTCACAAGGCACCGTTCGCCACTCTAATGTCTCCAAGCGACCTGAAGAGCAGGTTTGGAATTCTTTTTTTCTAATTCGGGATACAAAAATTATACTCTGTTTTCAGGTGCGAATACATCCACGGTCATATGGGATTTGAGCCGGAGGATTTCGTGGACTCCAGTGGGTGGGCATTGCTCGATCTGAAAGAAATCATGATACGACACGACCTGCTGAGAAAGACGGGAAAATACACCACGCCGGATGAAAAACGACCGCAGTACAAAATGGTTTGTAGAATTTTGTACTATGAACTGTAATATAATTTTGTACTATAAACTTTGAAATATGCAAACCAAGTCCATATTTGGTGATAGAGCTCTATGCATCTCTCCTTTTCACATTATTTCGTTGCTTTCTCTGATCTGGATTATGCTTCAAAGCAATTAAGTGTGGATAACCTCAAATTTTTGAAAAACGTCGCGAAACGTTTAAATTTGAAAGTTGAATTGAAAGAAATTTGTCAGCATTCAAATGTTTTGAAAGATGAATTTTTTGGATCAGCGTTGTACAAATTCCATTTGAAGTTACGTTGAAGCATAACCCAGATCAGAGAAGGCCAAGAGATAATGTAAAAAGGCCAAGTCAAAATTAGCTGGAGGATAAAAGTTTCAGTACTGGAGATATAGTTTTTCTTCCCTGTCAATCTTCCCTTGCATTGGCTAAATAGCCGAAAAGCATGTCCCGTGTTTCTGAAGGGGAAATAGCTGCTGATTTTTCGAAACTATGTAACTTTTCGGCAAAATTTATCTAAGTTTGCAATCTCAGTATCTCCAAATTAAAAGTACATTATATGTTTCCAGGAAAATCCAAAGATGGATCGCATATTAGACACGGATGACGCAGAATTCGCGACCAAAGTCGTCGGGATTTCCTACGAGGAACTTTTGACCTTCCGAGAGTTGTGCGAGCAGGTCGAAGCCAACTCGGACAAAGAGAAGCCCTACGTGAGAATCAATGCCAAAAAACGCAAAGCGTTCGAGAGGCAAGAACGACCGATGCCGATCAAAGTGCCCGGAAGCATGGAAGAGTTTGATGCTCATCATTCGAGAGCGGAGTAGAGATATTGTTGATTTGAGTTTGTTGTTGATTTGTGCATAGATTTTATGGATATTGAAATAAATGTTTGAGGAAATAAAAATAAGACTTGAGGGTCTAATTTACAAGAGCCAAGTTTAACAATAAAAAATAAGGACATTGAAAAGTTAAAACTGATTAGCTAATATTAGGTTGGAACATAAGTTTCCGGCCCCCCTTCGGAAAATTAAATTTTATTGATCACTTTTGAAAGTGGCATTGCGGCTTTTGTAGGCAAGGTCTAGCTCAACAACACACTTTTTACAAAACAAAATATGCTTTCATATTCTGCGAGATCTGATTCCTTGAAGTTGGGACATTTTTGGGGAAAATACGAAAAAATCGAAATTTTTTGGTGGTGTCTTTCCTTAAAATTGTCATATCTTAGCAACCAGCAAATGAAAAAATGTTCTGTAAAAGGTAAATTTTAGAGCTCAAATTTCTCTACAATATTGGACAATAAAAGTTAGGATATGTAAGTTTTTAGCTGATAAAAATTGTAAAAGCATCTTTGACAGCGTTGACGACAGCCTTGACGATCAACTTCTCGGGGGCGCCCAGATCTCGGATTGTCTTCAATTGTCAAATTTCCGCTTCTAAATTTGGAGTACCACTCTTTAGCTGTAGAATAAGCAACAGTTCCGGCTCCTTTTCCTCGATTGATGTTGTCCATGGCCTGTTTTGCGCTGTGACCCAGCTCAAACTCGAATTTGAGTAGTTCGCGAATAACGCTTCGATTTTTTTCCATATTGCTGACACAAAGCGGAAGTTTACATAAAAAAGATAGCTCTGATACTAACGAACACTACTGTAATAAAGATTTCTGTTTGGGACAAAAATATATTCATTTAAGAGAGGGGGGCCGGAAACTTATGTTCCAACCTAATAAAAAAATCAAGTTTTTAAGATTTCCATTTCAAAACCAAAACTATTCAAACGGTAACTCTTCAATGCCACTTCCATTATTATTCCAAAACAGCAAAAATGTTATGGAGATATGGGGAATCAAACCCCAGACCTCTCGCATGCTAAGCGAGCGCTCTATCACTGAGCTATATCCCCACATGTTTGGATTGGTTCCGATTTCGGGTAAAAGACAACTGTCAATTTTGATTGTCAGAAAAACTGATCATATAAATAGTTCAAGCTGTTGTTTGCTTATTCAATACTTTACAATTTTTTTGGTTGGCTGTGTGATACCTGAGCTTTGGACTTCCAAGCTCATTTGAGATCCAAGACTATATGGACTTCAGAAAAAGAGTAATGGGAAGCGGTCGTTTCACCCACTCATTTGATCCTCCGCGCGGTCTAGTTGGCATAAGTTTTTCCTAGAACATTCTAGAAGAATGAGAACTGACTCAAACAGAAGCTGAGGTTCATGGTTTTTGATTGGTCCCATGCGCTCCGTATATCGACACAAGGTATTCGAGATCAGCAGACTTTATCCCACTTGTGTAGTTTTACAAAGTGGCATAAAATCGACCGATCTCGAATACTTTCTGGCAACTTTGGTCGTTATAGAAATTAATACTTAATACTTTGAAATGTTTGGAAGTTAAGAAAATTGGGAAGTAATATATTTTTGTATTAATTTTTACTTTTTGTTACTAGTGAATAATATTATTTTGGGAGAGTACGAAAGAGTGATGTAAAAGGTAAATGATTATCTAACCGTTTCGACTCTGAACCTAGACGGTTAGAACTATCCTAATACTACGAAGGTTGAGTCTCATCAGTAGATGCCTACGTAGATTAACAAGTTTTATCACCCCTAAGGGGTATTTTGAGAAACTATCTGACACTATTTTACTCTTAATAGAGTGTCAGATCGAATGTTAAAACTTTTTACCTGTCTTTTCTCGTTACGCTTTTGTCCATTATCCACGTTAGCTGCAATGGTCACCGGAGTCTGGTTTGCGCTCGGCTCGCCGGAACTCTTGTAAGTACGAAAAGTGAGGATCTTCAAAACCAAGAATTTTTAAGTTTTCAGCGATTACATCGGAATACATCGAATCTTCGACCTTGTAACTCTCATATGCGCCCAACATTAGCAGCAATTCTTACTCCCGAACCTCGTGCAGGTGGGCATTTCGCACTGATGCCAATAGCGCAGTGTTGTGGATGTTGTCAATGGCAATGCAGTAGAAGATGGACAGATTTACAGCGCACGTCGAGCTGAAAAGCTGTGAAATTTTTTTCTATGGAAAGAAAAATTAAAATTTCTCAGTCCCAAAAGTTGCATTCCGTTTTGCAAGGAAATTCATTTTCCTTATTTTGGACAACATTTAAAAAATTACAGGTGTTGCGTCGCAGGTAAACAGGTAAGATAATATGAGGTGACATTGTTTGTTTTCTTTCCATGTCTGGCACAGTGCCTACCACCGGAGAGATTCGAGATTCGCAAATAATGAAGGAAAAATACCTGTTCGGAATGTTGCCAATTTCAAAAGCTGTCACTCGTTTTTAACCGTTATTCAACCCAACTCATATGTGCGGGGATATAGCTCAGGGACAGAGCGCTCGCTTTGCATGCGAGAAGTCTGGGGTTTGATTCCCCATATCTCCAATTTTTTTTGGAAACACCTTTGAGGTGTGACAACATAATTGGGTTTCGTAAGTTTTGCTTCGAGAATTGGGAGATAAAAAGTTTTTGATGACGGTTTTTAATGGAAACTGCTAAAAATATGAAACGGTTAATTATGAAAGAATGTTTTAGTGAGCTGTACAACTGGGGCCTAGGGCAATAAAGTGATAGGTGTTAAGTGATTCTGGTGCGGTTATTTTGGTCTATGTACGGTGTGTTTTTGATCACTAATTTTTGCATTTCAGGTCTGGTTTGCTAGGAAAATTTTTTTGTTTTTGAAAAGGTCTGATTTTCGCAAAAAATACGTCTAAATTTGGCACATTTTGGCCCTGTCTATTTTCTTCCTAATGTATTTACTTTACGGAGGATAAGGATTTCATGCCAGAGATGAGATTTTGGACCTAACATTTGGAGGAGTATTGCCTGGTGAACAATCGGCCTTCCGATTTTGTGATAGGCAGTAGTTTACGTAAATGATTAGGATTGCAAATTTCTTTGATGCAACTTATGTCCAATTGTGTTGTTCAAAGTCAAACAGCTTTATTTCAGCCTAATAATTATTGGAATGTGAACCTGAGACTACTTTTATACAGTAGCAGTAACCGCTTACGCACAATTTTTAATCAAATCCTTGTTTATCAGCCTTGAAAACACAAAAGGGCGTGAAATTTCGTTCATCAATCGACCAATTTTTTCATTCAAAGTTGCATTTTGTCGTCAAGACCATGAAAAAGAATTTTTCCTTGAAAACGCATAAATCTCACTCAGAAACGGGCCCCAAGTTATCAAAATTCTTAGTTAGTTTAAGTAAATGAGGCTAGACATCGACGAAATATAACGGTTAGACTAGCTAGCGCAGTGAAAAGAGTAAGTCATTTCTGGTGAGGAAAGTCTCTTGTTTGGACTTAGCTTGAGTCCATTTCTCTTCTTCTAGGTCGAAATTCTCATCCTGCTCGTCAAATGAACTCTTAGAGTGAAAATTCTCGACTTGACTTAAAATTCTCGAAATTTTTCACCGCCATTTCGTCCGTTATTCACCAATTATGGCAACAAAGTTCCTGTTTGAGTTATTACTGAAGAATGCCTCAGTTGAGTGAATACGGGCTGAGGCAGGCTCAAAATTTGTCAGGACAGGGCCCAGATCCAGAAATCCTGGAAACTGTTAGAGACATGTACATAAAATTTATTGACATAACAGTGAAAACTGATCAAGATATGAAAGGTAAGAAGCATGGTTTTTGGTATCTTTCAGTCACATTCGATTTTACTCTATCACAACAGCTCAGCTCGTTCGGAAGATCAGATTGTATGTTTATCTTCAAAGGACGGATGCCGAATCTTTCGAGCAAATGCTGTTTTGGGACCGGTTTCAGTTTTAGCAAAATTTTGCATCTTTTATGGTTTCCAGGATACTCCTCACTTGCCCTCTCTTTTTCGTCTATCACTTTTGCGTGGAGAGAGTGAAGGTCAAGTGTCGCTAATCCTCGATTACTTCGGACGAAATAATCCTGGATCTCGCGCACTTGTGCACCCGGTGGGTGGTCCCAAGTGCAACGTTGTTTGTCTCCACCTGAAGTAACATTGTTCTTGGGACCACCCACGAGGTGCGCGAGATCTTGGATCGGGGTAATCGAGGAATAGCGATGCTTGCCTTCGACTGATTAATACACTTACTCCCGAGCTAGAGAAAAAAGTTAAGTCAAGTGGTTTGCCACTGAGATAGGTTTCAAGGTGGGAGCACGCGTTTTTCTTCCTTTTCAAACTGCGTCGATTCGTTTAACTTAAAGGGGGTATCGTCAGAAAAACAGATAAATGACCTTGAAACCGAACTCTAAACATATGTCAGACGCAGAATCTACACTCAACTTCGGGGTAGGTCATGTCACTTCCAGTCAGTTGACCTTCCATAATCATTTTTGACGTAGGTTTTGCTTCTGGAACATGCTAGAAGAATGAGTAATGGTAACTGGTCTTTTGAAAGTTTCTTTAGGAAATACGAACTCAGTTGTCTTTTACCCGAAATCGGAACTGTTAAAGCCAGAAGTTTTGGGGTGAGCCTAACAGGGGACTTGAACTATTTATATGATCAGTTTTTCTGACAATCAAAATTGACAGTTGTCTTTTACCCGAAATCAAACCCAATACAAACATGTGGGGATATAGCTCAGTGATAGAGCGCTCGCTTAGCATGCGAGAGGTCTGGGGTTTGATTCCCCATATCTCCATAACATTTTTGCTGTTTTGGAATAATAATGGAAGTGGCATTGAAAACGTTTGTACATTCCTCAGATTTTAATTTCAAGAAAATTATTAGATTCTTATTAAAAATTTTAGCAAAAAAATATTCTGCAATCGATTTTCCATTATTATTCCAAAACAGCAAAAATGTTATGGAGATATGGGGAATCAAACCCCAGACCTCTCGCATGCTAAGCGAGCGCTCTATCACTGAGCTATATCCCCACATGTTTGTATTGGTTCCGATTTCGGGTAAAAGACAACTGTGTTCGTATTTCCTTAGAGAGACTCTTGTCAAAAATGCAACTTAAAAATTAGAAGAACGGTTTCAGACAAAATTAATGAAAAATTCGCTTATATGATCAAAAATTAACCTCGCACATGTTTCCGACGATTCTGCTCGCAATCCCGCAATATTTAAGACAATATCGATTTTCAAACCAATGTTTGGAGCAGTTTCACTATGTGTGTCATAAATTTGATATTGATGACTTTATGTCAACTTTTTTCTAGTTTTCAACGCTGTTTACGGATTTTCAATATAGACGATCTAAAGAAATTAAGACTTTCATCGCTCATCAACACACCAATCCTCCACAAGTGCACGCTTTACTTTACTAATCAGAGGATAAAGAAGTGTTTATCACTGCAGTTTACATAGTTCAAACTTTTATTATCCGACTTTTACTTTGTAACTTACTAATAGAAAGTTGAGCTTTCGCTAAAATTTGCTCTGATGAATTTTGAAGGTTATGTTAACAAAATACGGCCCAGCTACAGAACGTGGGGGTGTAGCTCAGGGATAGAGCGCTCGCTTCGCATGCGAGAGGTCTGGGGTTTGATTCCCCACACCTCCAATATACTTTTTCCATGCCATTTGTACGTTTTTGGTCAGCTTTAACATGCTTCTCAAGGATTGGGAGCGTTTTTACTCTGGTTACCATGAAGAAGAATTATTACCTTGAAGATTTCTGTATGTTGTTAGATTAGCTTGACAAGTAAAGGTCCTCAACTATGGTATAGACATGACCAGTAATCGCTTGCACTCTTAGACACTTTAGTGTTTGCATTCCTATTTCAAACGAAAAATTTAATGTAAACAGAATTTCTGTTCAAATATCATTGGCCAAGATTAATAAGTTCAACCTTTAGATGAGGCACACACTCAAACTCACATTTGGTGGCATCATACTATTTCGTTTTCTCTGACCATTTGACGAAATTGGAGTGATTCTTGATATCCATTTTTGGACCTGTTTTGACTATGTGAGTCATAAATCTGACATTGATGACTCTTTCTCAACTCCTATACTTTTTAGATTTTCAATAGCCCGGATATAATCTGATGAATACTAGTTTCAAAAATGTTTCACTAATTGCCAATAATGTCGCTATTCTGAGGGAGGATTTATTGAAGCTTCTTAGGGGTCCCGTTATACAGTAGTATATCCCACTAGAACGGGAAAGGAGATTGACTGGAAAGTTAATCATGTTTGCGTGTAATTTTCGCCTTCATTCCGCGCTGGAATGGAAGACTGAATGATGAATGATCTTTCCACTCATCGATGAAACTGTGAACTTTCATTTCATTTCTATCATTGAGTCATTCTTTCAGTCCATTACCCCTCCGAAGAGGAATTGAAAGGGGAAATTGAATAGAAGCAGAATTCTCGTTCAAATTCCATTCCTCAACAATGATAATTGTACCTTCGGATGGACCCATCGTCTTAATGAAGCTTCTCAGACGTCCTGTTATTCATAGGCTTATTCATACTTTCCTCGAAATTGAGTCAAAAATTAATTAGCGGCGATAAGCGCCGCTTTTGAAACTCTCCAACGTACGAGCGGAAATCAATTCTCGTTCTTTCCTCCTTCCCGCCTCAATTGCTGATAAGGAAAAGCAGAACTGGAGAAGAAAGTGCGTTGCAAATTTTGTACTTGAGCTTTTCACTGTGCATTGATTCGCTAATTTTGACGCTTAATTTATTTTGACGAATCTCGCTGCGAAATGAAAGGCCTCTGTTTGACGGAGCGCGTCATCTTAGGTGAGTTCGGGAATTATGACCCTGGCACTTCTATAGCTTAAGCTACTTTGTTAATTTTGTACCCATAATGCTTCGCGTACAATCAAAACGGCGGACGGTGTCGTATTTCGTCTGCCGTCTCTTCAAAAATACAATGTCTGCCCTCTCTCTCTCAAAAAACGGCGGACTGTGCTTACAACGCGCCGTTTTCTGGCGCCGAAAAACGGCGGCTGCCTTTTTTCGGCCGAAGGCAGAATTTTGGACGAAAAAATGTGGAAACATGCAAAATGAATTACATATTCGGAATCTAGACGCAAAGTTGGCATAGGAAGATCAATATCAGATTTGAAAAAATCCTGAAAAATTAGGCGAAAAATGGTGCTAAACATAGCTCATAATCGTCATTTTTGTTGTTCTCTGGTGCTTTTCTGGTCGTTTTCTGTCAAATGTTGCTCCTTTTATCTATGGCCGCCAGTAAACTCTTCCTTTTCACACTCTCTCATTTGATGGCGCCAGAAAACGGCGCATTGTAAGCGAAGGGTAACAAGCTATCGATTCTGTATCCGATTCTGTTCCGAATCTGTACCCAGTTTTGGCATTGGGTGTACTATAACACAACTTACTGCCGTCGTGCCGAAAATACCCAGAATTTGGTACTACAGTATACTCAACGCTGAAACTGACCTCAAATTCGACCCCTAGATCAGCGCACCAACAAAATATTGAAAGTGGCAATATTGAAAGCGGCAATTTGAAAGTGCATTACTATAGTGTAGTGCGACGAAGTCAAGATAAGCAGCGTTGGGCTGAACAAAGTATCTGGATCTCGTGCAAGTGGGTAGGGGTGCCAAGAGCTAAGTTGTTTGGCATGACCTTATAAGCATCTTTGCTCTTGGACCACTACTCAACTCGAGCACCTGCACGAGATTGCATAAAATAAATTTCAAATTTCGCGCGCTTTTTCATAGTACCACAATATTCTATCAGATTTCATTTTCAATCATGTTGGAAGGTTTAGGGAAT
This sequence comes from Ditylenchus destructor, assembly GCA_022814885.1. Classification (NCBI taxonomy): domain Eukaryota; kingdom Metazoa; phylum Nematoda; class Chromadorea; order Rhabditida; family Anguinidae; genus Ditylenchus; species Ditylenchus destructor. The sequence continues at coordinate 15,066 of JAKKPZ010000327.1, forward strand.
AAATGCTATTCTAAATATCCTTTATAACTGATAGGGCCTGCGCAGATCTCCGAATAATAAGTAAACTTCCATTTTGTTTTATTAGCTATAACAAAGAAGGAGGCGAATAGTTACACTCGATATAACAAGGCGCATTTCAAACAAAGAGGCGGCAATTTGAATGCACATTATGCGTAGTATGGGAAGAAGTGTCTTTTCCTTTTAGAATATTCGAATGGAGAGACGCATTCATTTAATCTCTTCAATTTTCCTTTGTGAAAATGGAGTTAACTATTCACCTCCTTGTTTGTTAAGGCTAATATCAAAGTAAATTGTCCAATGTAAAATTCCACCAGATATCTGAACAACCAAAAATAACGGTCAAAACCTAACACAGTTGCATTCAGGTTTGCTCGGAGTGACCTTGGTCCTTGTGCTGGCCAATGTAATTTTGAACATTGTAATCGTCTCGAACCAATCCGCCTCAAATACTTCATCTCAATCAGCGAGTGATAAGGCTGCGGCTGATAACGCGACGTGCCAAAGTGACTGCGGCAATTGTCAAACGAACAGGGGCGGCACTTCAGCTCAGAACATACAACTCGATAAGTCGCAAGGCTTTCGGGTAGTTTCTGCTTTGTATAACCAAGTCTCGAGATACCCGAAAGAACTTTCTGTGAACTTCTAATGGAGCATAGTCACTAGTCCCCCGACTAAGTTCAGGTGTTAGCCCATTTATAGCCTAAATATTTGCGCATGGATTTGCACTTGGAGTTATGGATAAATTCGAGAAGAAAATCTGAGATGCTTGCGAAGTGATACTTCTGAATAGATCCCGACCAGGGCTGGGAGATCGGATCGGATCGGAAATATCGGGTTTTTTGAGGATCGGATCGGATCGGTTTTTTTGGCCTTTTTGGACCGATCCAAGCACCCCTAAGAATGCACTCGGCCACGAATTCAAATTTTAAATTCCCGCCGGCCGTGCCCGATAGGGCGCGGCCGGGAAAAATTTTAGAAAATTTTAATGAACCACCATTCCAAAATTACAAAATTTTCGCCTGCGGCGCTATTTGGTTACCATTTCTCCTGCAAGAATTTTGAATATTTTTATATGAAAATCGCGAAAAATCGAATAATTTTTGTACCAAACCGGGAAAAATTGAAAAATTTTCGCCTGCGGCGCTGTTTTTTCGTTCTTTCTCCATTGGTTTTCGACAGTGATTGTCGTTTTTAGAAACTAACAGTACTAATTTTGAGCTTAAAACGCCAAAAATTGAAGGTTTTTAGATGAAATTCGCCAAAAAATTGAAAAATTTTCGCCTGCGGCGCTATTTATTCCTGTTATTTTAAAATTAGGTAAAAGTAGTACAATTGTACAAATTCATAAAAAAAACATAAATTTTGGCATATTTTATCAAAAAATTGCAAATTTGACCCACTTTTGGGCATAAATAGCAAACTTAGATGATTTGGGAAAAATTTTGAAAAACAGCCAAATTTGGTGAAAAATTTTGGATCGGATCGGATCGGAAATATCGGGTTTTTTGGGGATCGGATCGGATCGGGTTGGCGGTCACCAGGTATCGGATCGGATCGGACCCGCGATCAAAGTTCCCAGCCCTGATCCCGACCCGACCTGTTCTCAAGCGATATGGAATAGTCCTTTGGAATACAAAGTTTTCCAATTTTTTGTTCAAAAGTGACCATTTTAGCTCAAAATTGCAACTTTTTGAAGTGACTTATGACACATGAGTCAAGATACTAAGAACTAATCTATAGCATTTGAGAACAAGGGGGAAGCTTTAACCTAAGCCTAGACTTATGGTTTGGCCTAAGCTTGACGAGTATGCCTTTAGGCTATAAGGCCCAATACCCCCGAATGTATCCCTTGGTGATCAATGAGTATTCTTGAAGCCTACATATAATATATTTAGGAGGCGGCCAATAACCTGTTGAATGGAATCGATATTACTGTGGACCCTTGCGTGGACTTTTACCAGTTCAGTTGCAACAATTATTTGAAGGTATGCTTCTAGCTCTTTCTATATCTTAAATGCAGGATAGCCTTTTTGTCCAAAATGTTTGTTTATCGGTTCACAGTTTTGAGGATCGATCCGGAAATAATGTCATTCAGGGGTGTTATTTTGACCAGGGATAGGCTCTCTACAAATCGTGCAACCGGACAACTGTACCACCGGTCAGCTGTACATTCGCTCAAAAATGGGCTTTTTAAAGGGTCCCCGGCCGAAATTTTGTACCCTTATAGGTTTTCCATCCCGCTGATTCCGAATCTGAACTCAGTTTTGGCTTAGCACCACTTTCTGGCATTCTGTAATTTTCAAGGGCCTAAATGGGCATAATACCAGAAAGTGGTACTAAAATGACCCCAATGCCAAAACCGATCTCAAATTCGGAATCAGCGAGGTCGAAAACCTGTAAGGGGCACAAAATCTCAGCCAGAAACCCCTTAAAAAGCCCATTTTTGAGCGGTGGTACAATTGATTATTGTACAATAGGCAGTTGTACAATTTCTAGAGAGCCCAGGGATAGGATGGGTGTCAAAATTCCGAAATTTGTGGTGACGTAATTTCTGGAAAGATTCTGACTTTTTAATTTTTCTCGAGTTTAGAACAATCCAATTCCGGAAGGCAGACGTCGAATTGGTACCTATGACCAGGCACAGAAAATCGTTTTTGAGCAAGTCAGAAAGAATCTACAAGCCATCGATGAAACTGACACGACTACATGGTCAACCACAGAGAGAATAGTCAAAAAGGTAAAGAAATAGGGGAAAATATACCGACTGTGTGGAAATAGGAGGAAAGATTTGAATATAGCGATTTGAATTGCCGCCAGTAGCGCCAATTCAGTTTAGAAGGGGGCTAGCGCAAATCTGATATTGCTAACCCCCTTTAAAATAAGATTTTAGAGGTGGTTAGCAATATCAGATTTGAGCTAGCCGCTTCTAAACTGAATTGGCGCTACTGGCGCCAATTCAAATCGACATATTCAAATCTTTCCTCCTATTTCCACACAGGCAGTATTACCTTATGAAGCTTTTTTATAGACTGTTTCCCTGAAACAACGGAAATTGACTGAAATTAGCACAAGAAACAGAATCACGAAAATTTTTCAAGCTAAACGATCAGAAAATGGCCCGTAATATGATGCCAGATCACTTTCCATCAGTATGCGATCCTCTGCAGGATGATAGAAAAATTTTTAGGGACAATCTTTATAAGGACATACTCTATATTTCCGTTGCTTTTGATTTTCATTCATGCGATAAGTTGTTTTACCAGTGGGCGTAATGAATTAGGCAAGTCAAGAATTTCTCAAATATCACACAAGGGACCCCCTATGGTTTTTGAGAATTCCGGGTGAAAATGGTCTATTAGCAGCAAAAGAACGTGATATTTACGGGTTTTGGAACGGTAGAGGATGATTTACCAATGGGGATGTTAATCTCGAAGGGGTAAAGTAAGCGGACTCCTGCAGATTTTATATTAAAAACTTAAAAGTACATTTGTTATATTATTTCACAAGTTTAGGCGTACAATCTTTGCCATCAAAGCCTGAGCGACAGCCAACAAGACCCGGCAGTTCTTGACAAGTCCGCGCAACTCAAAGATCAAGTCATCAATGATCCCCGAGGGTCTCATAATACTATAACATAATGCATCTACCAAAGACATAACTGATTGTTTACTCTGATTCAGATTCAACGGATTCCCTGCCTTAGCGCAAGGTTGGACCGATTTGCCGGATGAGCAAACCCTCTGGAAGACTATCGGCAGTTGGGAGTCCAAATACGGAGTATTCAGCTTGCTCTTCTCATATGTCACGGTGGATTACAAAGACACGACGAGAAATGCGCTCTATTTGAACCAGGTTGGCGCAATTTTGAAAGTTTTCAAATTTTTGACTACTGTATCATTCTTGACTTTAGGCGATGCTCCTCAAGCCGCGTGACTTTTACGTGAAACCGCAGTTCCTCAAAGAAATGGAGACTTACAAAGCCTATTTGATTGAGCTCGTCAAGTTGTATAATACATCCGTAAGCGGTGCCGGAACTGAAGAAGGCATTCAAGCTGTGAGTTTTTCTTCGAGATAAGGACAAATGTTACCCAAGGTTATTACGCTGAGAGACTGATGTCATGTCGGTATGGTAGGGACAGAATCCGGTGTAGCAGAATCAGTGATGTCACTGCTTCTAGAACGTTCTAGAAGATAAGCAATACTCAAACAAGCTGTTTTGGCGCCGAAGGCGCCAAAACAGTTAGTCATGTTTTACGCATCGCATGTTACATGCTTAGGGTTACAATCCCTGATTCTTGCTAAATTCATATCCAGTTAACTTGCATGGAACACTTTTTATCCAGTTAACTTGCATGGAATACTTCATATCCTGTTAACATTCATGGAATTTTTTGAAAAAAAATTTTAGGTACTTTTTCACCGGCTTTTTCCGACTATTTAGGACCTGAATAGTCGATCTAGACAGGTGACATTTTAACTTTTAAAATTTTCATTTTTTTACCCATGAAATAAGTCACCCACTTGCGAAAAGAAAAATTTTCCGTGACTAAAACTTTAAAAACTCTACATTGCATCCAGCTAGACCCAGAAACATAATATTACCATGGCAAAACATGCCTAACTCGATTGTGACACATACATATGTGGACATGGTCCAATTACTATATAGTAGGATTAATGCTGAGACTCTGGGCTTTCGGCAGTGATCAGAATCAATATTCATTTAAAAACTACATTAAAGCTTTTAAATGGATATTGCTTATGGTCACAGCTTCTAGCACATTCTAGAAGATGAGTAATAGCTTAAATTAATGCTGAAACTCTGGGCTTCAGTAGAGATCAGAAACAATATACATTTAGAAACAATACTATAGTTATCAACTGTTTTATAATTTTTTCGTAGATATTGACGTGATATATGTGATTAGCCCCGTTCTTGGGTACCATTTTCGAGCTTGAAGCACATTTGAACTTGAGAACCAAAATGTTTCAGGCCGTTACCGCCGCTGTGCAATTTGAAATCGCGTTGGCACTTGCCGTCGTCCCCGATGACCTTTTACGCAACTATCGCCAGCAATACAATCAGTACAATGCCGCCCAACTTGCAAACGCCTATCCAGGAATCCAATGGAGATCTTATCTTGAAGGATTGGGCTTGAAACAAGCCGACTTTGACAGCAACTCTTTTGTGGTGATGGAGCCGGCATTCTTTGGAGTGCTCGACGTAATGCTCAGGGGAAAGCAGTGGCCGCAGAGCACTATTGTCAACTTTATTGTCATACGACTCTTGATGGTGAGTCATATTTAGTATACAATGTTGCAAAAAGTGACAATATTTTTGTTTGCCACAAAATTGACGCTTCTTAATTTTTAGTTTTCTAACGTAAAATTATCTTTCAGGGCTATTCCGAATTCTTGGGTGGTCGTTTTCGCGAGATCAAGCGAGAAATTCATGACTTGGTTCCTCACGGGAACGTCCGTTACGAGGAGCAAGCATACGACGAGATTTCGCAAATGTGCGTGGGAATGCTTAACGGTCTCATTCCCTACGGTGTCGGTTATATTTACGTGAAAAACATCGACGAAAGAGAAAAAGTCAGGAAAGACGTCAACCTGCAAACCGATTTGGTCATTGAATCCTTCTTGGAAATGGTCGACACTCTGGACTGGATGACACCTGATACAAAGGCAGCCGCCAGAAGAAAAAGTAATACCTTTTTAGGCATTAAACCGATTACCTCTTGGATTGATAAGACGGTCTGAGATATCATTAGACTGATAAAGGTTTCGATAAGCCGAATGATTAGTCTGCGCGACTTGATCAAAATTTTTCAAAGAGTCATTTCCATGCATTTTGGCCCGTAGGTCCAAATTTAATCGTCGTCACATAGAGAATATCGCTATATAGAGTCGTTATAAAGAGAGGCGACTATAGTTTCATTTTTGCACTTAATTAAAATTAGGATCTGACACTCTAGTGAGACTAAAATAGTGTCAGATCCATGTTCTCAAAATTCCCCTTAGGAAAAGAAAGAATTTTAATCTACGTTAGACATCTACTGATGAGACGCGACTAACGTAGTTTCAGAATAGCTCTAACCGTCTAGCATTTAGCGTCGAAACAGTTAGATAATCTTTAGCTTTTTACATCTTTCCTTCGTACCCTAAAATCCTATTTTGTATAGTAACTTGTAAAATTTGTTATATTAGTCAAAACTCTATTATACCCGATATTTGCACTTTTATAGTCAAAACCTAAACATTCTGAAAAAATTTTGCACTTTAGTCTTTTATGACCAAATTTTTCATTTTATACTTGATGTCCCCGTTTTTTAATTTTCTCGTAGTTTCGAACTTTGATCAAATTTTTTAGAAATTCCTACAAAACATCATTGATTCTCTGCAGCTTCTATCCAGATTATATATCAAAAATTTTTAGTCGAAGGAACGTCTCCGGCGCAAGGCCTGGTCAGGAATGTGGGCTGGCCCGACTGGTTCGGTGACTTCACCAAAGCGGGCTCCGCCCAATTGGACGAGCATCATCTCGAATATGCATCTGTTTTGGACAAGGACAACTTCTTCGACGTCCTGCTCGCGATGCAGCTGGCGGGGCAGAACACCGAGAACATCGGACTGCTCGGGAAACAGCCCGATAGGAAGCTCTTCGGTGATTCACCTGCGACCGTGAACGCTTGGTATCAGCCGGAGAGAAATTCCATCACTTTCCCCTACGGGATTCTCAACCCGCCGTATTACAAGTAAGGAATCAATGCGCAAAGTTGTTTTGAGAAACTTAAAAATTCGGTACTATTGATTTTTTAAGGAATTTAACTTCCTGGCCTAAGTTTCTATAGGGACGTTATAAACGATATTCGGAAATTTTTTCGGAAATTCCCGTATTTCAAAAATAGCAATGACAAAACTAGAGTGAAATTTTTCCGCCATCATATAAATACATAAAAAATTCTTCCAGGGTATATTTAGAGAATGATTTTATTAATCTCAAGATCTATAATACCACATACAGGTATGGATTCCCTCAAGCATACAACTATGCGGGCCAAGGCGGCACTGCAGGGCACGAACTCAGTCACGGATTCGACGATGAAGGTTTCTGCTTTTGTATTATTAGTTTTGGTACAACGAAAATTTGTGACCTAAATTTCGGACATTGCTTGGAATTGAATGCCAAAGGGGAAATTGAGTTTGAGGGTATTACCAATGTCTTTCAACTGCGCGAAAATTCACTGATATGAAACTGCAGGCCAGCATGGAAAGGCGCGAAATTTTAAATTTATTTTATGGAATCTTGCGCGGGTGGGAGTCCCAAAAGCAAGGCTGCTTAAACGGTTATGCAAAAAATTTTGCTTTTGGTCATCACTTTCAAATTGCCGCCACTCTATTTTGTTGGCCCGCATCATTGAATTTTTTGTGCAGCGAAAAGACATTGGTATGCCCCAGATCATTCGGAAATGCCAGATCATTTTGCTGATATTTGTAGCTAGTGTGCGGCGCACGCTGTGTTTGTCTCTCGTCTCTTCCCTCTCTCTTCGTTCGACCGAAGAGACTTCCATTCGCCGCCTGGTACAAAAACAATGTTCAAATTCGCGCCTTGCCGCATTTGATGTGCAGCAATGGCGGATCAGAAAATGATCTGGCATTTCCGAATGATCTGGGGCATAATACGGGATGTTTTTAGGTGTAGAAGTGTAGACTTATTGCTGGGGTTTACCACCTAGCGGTTGTTCCTTTGGCACCAGAGTCTAGGTAACCCCCCCCCCCCCGCGGCCATTTTTGCCATAACTTTTTACTGGAACCTTCTAGAAGGATGAGTAATAGCTTAAATGGAAGCTAAGACTCTGGGCTACAAATCGGTATATTACTCGCCGCATCTCGATTCAAGATTCTCGAGATTTAATTATTTTTGTCTCAAATTTTCGAATTTTCAAAAAAAGTTGAAATTTTGAGACAAAATAATTAAATCTCGAGAATCTTGAATCGAGATGTGGCAAGTAATATACTGATTTGTAGCCCAGAGTCTTAGCTTCCATTTAAGCTATTACTCATCCTTCTAGAAGGTTCCAGTAAAAAGTTATGGCAAAAATGGCGAGCGGGGGTTTACCGGGGGGGGGGGGGGTTTACCCATTCCCTTGGCATCATGGTTACAGAAAACTTCAACGTCCTTGTGAGCCATTGAAGGCCTTTGAAGGAGTTTTTACAGACAATCCGCTTGGGACAATGATTTATTTGAAATTTGTAGAAAAGAAATTGAAAAGGTAGGCTTACGTCTTAACGATAGCGTTCAGTCTTATATCCTCTATGTAGGCAGCATGAATCATAGGTTCGAGTGACTGCCAGAGAAAGAAAGAGATGAAACGAGGCAGTGGGCTATTTCCCACTGACTTGCTTCTTCTCTTGCGTCCTCTAGCAGACCCCAAATAAATGATAGTCCCAAGCGGTTTGTCTGTAAAAAACTCCTGCAAAGGCCTACAATAGCTCACAAGGCCGTTGGCTTTCTGCAACCATACTTGGCATTCAGTTCAAGCTCGGTGGAAAATTTGAAAAAAAATCGAGTATGCCACAAAACGTTATTCCCTTCAGGCGTTCAATTCGGTCCCGTTGGCGAGCTGTCGAACTGCTCCTGGAGCAAGTGCGGCTGGATGGACGAGAAATCAACCTACGGTTTCATCAACATGGCACAATGTGTCGTGACGCAATACAACGAGAAATGCTGTCCGGTGACCACAGGCGGGGTTCACTGCGCGAACGGAGCCACAACTCAAGGAGAGAATATCGCTGACTTGGCAGGTTTGTGTTAGATTGTCTAGAAGGTTTTGACTCCAAGAGTTGGGTTTGAGGAAGGGTTTCCAGGAAGATCCACAAATCTAATAATGCAACATTTTCAGGCCAACAAGCTGCTTATCGAGCCTACCGCAAATATGTTGCGACGATCTTGAACGGAACGGAAGAAGGTCGACTGCCGGGCTTGGAGCAGTTCACGCCGAACCAGATTTTCTGGATCACTTACGGTTACTCGTGGTGCATGAACTCAAAGACGGGAACTTTGGTCAAGCAACTGCTCATCGATCCACACGCGCCTGGATCCTGCAGAGTGAATCAAGTCGTGCAAGGTAGAATTAAAGTGCATACGAAAACCGGTTAAAAATAGTATCTTTTAAAAATTTTGTGGGTTAATTGTTGACTTCAAATATAAACAAAATTTGGTTAAAAGCGATATTTTCTCATTCGTCAGAAGTTTTTGCTTTACTTTTTTGGCTTATTTTTAGATATTCCCGAATTTGGCCGCGACTTCAACTGCCCAATTGGATCTCCAATGTATCCGGTGTCTCAAAACAGATGCAAAGTGTGGACGGGTGTATAGCTAACGTTCCCGAGAAGAAAGATTAAATAGAATAGTGTTATAAAAACATTACCGAACTTCATCAATCAGGCTAATTGGCGTTCAAATTATCGCCTAAGAATAAGAGTCCAGCGGTGAAGAAGTCGGCCCATTTACATAAATAGATAAGAATCTTTTTCGTGGCTGGACGGCATTGAAGCACGCTTCTTCTGGCTGGCACTTCTTTTGGCGGTAATTTGAAGGCCAGTAAGCCTTGACCGATGAAGTTCGGTAATGTATTTTATATAGAATCTGATAGCTTTTATTGTTAATTTTCAGAGATATATAAATTTTTTAACCTTTGTGAAAACTTTTGCAACTTGGCAGAGTCTAGGTAAAAATCCCGCCCCCGGTAAAAATCGCCGCGGCCGTTTTTTGTCATACCTTTTTACTGGAACATTCTAGAAGATTGAGTAATATCTTAAATCAAAGCTAAGATTCTGGGCTACAAACCTGTATATTACTTGCCGCATCTCGATTCAATATTCTCGAGATTTATTTTTTGTCTCAAAATTTGACTTTTTCTGAAAAATCGAGAATTTGAGACAAAATAATATAGTAATATACCGATGTGTAGCCCAGAGTCTTAGCTTTGATTTAAGATATTACTCATTCTTCTAGAATGTTCCAGTAAAAAGTTATGACAAAAAACGGCCGCGGCGATTTTTACCGGGGGAGGAATATTTACCGGTTCCCACTTGGCAATCTAATGTGTAGTTTGGTAAACTTAGCGATGTCAATATCTATGAGAAAATTACATTCCTTAACAGGTTAGCTGTGAAATCGTTAGAAAGTCATAACAGATATTTTAAGAGATTTAATACAGTCGAGTCTCTGATTAACGCAGGTCACGGGATCCCGCAAAATCCGCGTTATTCTGAGAATCATCGACTGGCCCGAAAATTTGGGTTTAAATTTCGAAATTTTTATTTTTCGGTCAAGCAGCTTGAAAGATGAGAAATATACGTTGAAAGTACAAATTTGAGCAAGTATTGGTTGAAAAATTCAAAATTTTGCGAACATTTGTCAAAGATTTACCGTAAATTTACAAATTGCGTTAATCTCAATCTCATTTACAGAGCAGGTTCCAAAAATAATCCGCGTTAATCTCAGAATCTTATTCTGAGACGCGTAAATCTGAGACTCTAACTCCATTCAAATCATATGATCGAAATTCGGGACCGGACAAAATCCGCGTTAATCAGAGACTCGAACTAATTCTGATAGCATTATTTATCTTCCTAAACTTCGTCAAAGTTGGTTAGAAAGTCATAAACGATTTTCTCACGTAATTAAAGGGATTTTGTATTAAACATTGTAATAAATATTTTTGGATACGTATTTGAGATACAATTTGAATAGTGTTTCCAGCGTCATAATCACGATAAGCTCTGATCCTCATTAGGTCCATCATTTGTGAATTGACCTCCGAAAATAAAAAATGGAGATTACTCACGTTATTTGTAATTATATAATGTAATTTGTGGTTGAAATCCTCAATATTGTATATAACTTCATTTTGATTATGATATTTAGTGATCGTTTCATTACGATTGTAACTGACTAGGTATATGGCCGATCCACCTCTAGATTCTTCTATTAGGAACACTAACAAAAGAAACATCTCGCGGCTCAAAAATTCAAGTTGTTATTGATCACTGCTATTTCCATGTGAATTATGTCGTAAATTTGACTCATATAAAATTTTTTATTTCAACAATTGGTAGGTTTCATTATAAACTGTAACGAGAGTTTAATCTCCATGCAATTACTTTTGCGTCAGACGATTGGAGGCCAAACCATATCCCAATCCAGTTCGATTTGCTGCTCGCATCGGTTTGTAATTTCTTGACATTGATCGCGAATTCGATCCAAGTCATTGTGCGAGAGGCCTTTTTTCGTCCAAACAAATATCTTGTGGCGCTCAACTCTAACATTGATTGTAATGCACTTGACATTGGTGCCAAGTTCTCCATTGAATAAGCTTTCGGCCAGACGACCCCATTTGTTCAAAAGTGCACCAAGACGCTCAGGATCTGAAGACAAGTTTATGTCAGCGTAGATCACTCGGTCCATCGAGGCATCATCCCAGCGCGGTTTTACACCTTTCATGGAAAAGTTGTAGTCGACTGCTGAAAGTAAAACTAAAAGTATTGAGAAAAAGAAAAGACTGCGCCAAAACTTTGGAAAAATTCAAATTCCCTTCAATAATGTTTCAAAATTCCGTGAGCCACACCCGCTTCTAAGCAAGCTTAGGGAAATGCAACTTGGGGAAGTTGCTTGGCTTGAAGAGTTTGTGTAGAGTTTTTCGACCGATCGATCCATTGGATTAAAAGTTACATGTCCCGGGAGCATTTTCCGGAACCATGACACCCCCTCCATGGTTCCAAATTTTTTGTCAACATGTTTACTCAAGTACCACGCGGTGCGCGTGATAAAGGCGAGGAGCACACAGGTATGGGGATAGTGGGCGGCGGGAGACGCAGGGGTGGAGATGCGCGTGACGAAAACGCGGGGACTCTCGGCGCCGCCGTATATACGGCGGAGAAATCCGCTAGTATGAACTTTAAAGCAAGCATGACAACGGACCGACCTTTTGCCCCCCCCGGTCCGGTCGACCCCCCTCTGCTCAACAACTGTCTAGCTCTATTCATCGTTGAAATATTCCTTCTTCTTCTTTACGGTAAATTCGAAAATGCAACTCAGCAGATTTGGTGGCTAATATTCGTTTTTTGCGCTTGGCAGCTTTTCGATCGTCCTCCGCTCGACGGCTTTGGAAATGAAGGCGACGAAATCTAACAAACAGAATTCAAAGCAAAAAAAATCAATAACCTTTCTAAAAAATATTATTTTAAAATTTTGTGATCTGTTCTCTATATTAAATTTGTCATTTCTGCACTTAACTAACAATAAAATGATGAAATGGGCAAGCATGGCAGCGGACCGACCTTTTGCCCGGTCCGGTCCGGTCCGCTCGACCCCCCGGTCCGGTCCGGTCCGGTTTGGTCCGGTTCGGTCCGGTCTCTAAAAGGTCAAAAATTTTTCGCGGCGCTACCTTCGGTAGCGCCGAGATTTTTTCACAATTTTTTTTGTAAAGGTGTTTTTAGGGTATTCCGATGCGCTGATTACGAATCTGCAGTTATTTTTTCCGTATCGCATCAAGAATTTTAATTTTTGGTCTAAAATTTTGGCCAAAATTTCGAGAAAATTGGTTAATATTTTGTGAAATTTTGGCCAAAATTTGCATTTTTCACCATTTCACCAATTGAAGATTTGTGATTAGTGCATCGAAGTAACCGCGGAAAGTAGACGCGGAAAATATTTGCGACTTAAAAATGGGCGAAACCGAGACCGAGTTTTATAAGAGAAAAAAAACATACAAACAGCCAAAAAGCGCCGCAGGCGAATATTTTGGAAAAATAGCGACGTACAATAGAAAATGGAAGGAAAAATAGCGCCGCAGGCAAAATTTTTTATAAAAATTGAATTGTTTGCCAAAAACTTACATTGAAAATTTTTAATATTTCAAAAATTACAAAATTTTTTGCCGCCGAATGCATTCTTAGGGGTGCTTGTCCAGTTTTGGTCGGTCCGGTTTGGTCCGCCGGACCGGCCACCCCCCGGTCCGGTCCGGTGCCCGGTCCGGTTGTCATGCTTGCTTTAAAGGCGTTAATTTCAAAAATAGTTCAACATAAAACTTTGTCACCTAGCATGGATAACTGTGCCTATGAACTAACATACTCTAAGATCTTTCCGAAGTAACAGGTTTCGGTTCACCGATTGTTAAAATTCCTGAATTGAAATGACAAGAACTAACCATAGCGAGTGCCGCGCGAGTGTATGTGTTTAATCTTTTCGAGAATCAGATGTAAGTCCAGAGTAGAACCAATCGGACATATGCGATCGAGGTATTTTGACCAAAGATTCTTCTTTTGCTCTTTGCGGGTGTTAGTTCCATCTTGATTTCGGTAGTAGGACCTGTCCGGGCGCCATATCCAGAAGTCCATTTGACGTTTCCTCTTGCCCTATTATTTGTGTGCTGAAAATAGACTATTATTTGAGATTCTTTAAAAACTCGCACAACTCAACCCCAATTCTGAAGGTTAAAATTCCTGAATTCAAATGACAAGAAGTGATCACAGCCAGTGGGTTCCTGCTGTTTAATATTTTCTTGAATTCGTTTCAATTCAATTGAATTAGTTTCAATTCTTGAATTAGAAACAATTCCATAGGACGCACCCGCGGCTCCGCCGCTTGGCGGCGCCCCGCCCATATCATAACATTTCACCGTACCACGGGTACGGTGAAATGTTTTTTCTGAGCCCGGATTCGGATTCCCCGCACCCGAAAACCCCCGGGTACCAGAAATTAGCTTCCGGAACACTCTGAAATTAAAAATGCATCTTAGCCGGTCAGAGAAGAGACAAAAAGATTTTAAGATTTGAGCAGAAACTGTTTGAATGAATAAAACACATCAAATAGAGATCGTGGTGGGACCCCATCTCGATTTGAAGCACATTTGGGTTGGTGAAAGTTTGCCAAATTCCAACATTTTGGCAAACTTCCGGAAGCCATATCTCTGGATAGGAACACCAGTGCAGGCTGAAACCGGTACCAATCGTCTTGTCTCGCCGAGACGAAGCGATTGACGTATCATACGCCCAGAACGGAGGCGCGACGCGAAACTTGCCCTTTTACGTGACACACGTGACACACGGATGTCACGTTTTCACGTATGTCAACCCCATTTCTGACATTGATAACCCCCCTAAAATCATGGGTTTTTGGGTGGTACTCGCGAGTTTGGGGTCCGGGACCCCCAAAAAGTGGGTTATTCTGCTGATGGGTGACGGAAAGACACCTATCAACTTAGAGGGACCCGATAGATCCAAATAAGGTCAAATTAACTATAAAAAAACGGACAGAAACTTCTCAAGTTATCAGAAAAAACTATACATATTAATGTTTCATCATGGGGTAAAGGAAATGAAAGTCAATGAAAGCGTAATTTCATTTAACGTTTCGATATTCATAAAAAATTCTCTGGAAAACGTTTGGCGATAAAGCGGCAAAACAACTAGGAGTCTGTGTCACGACATTTCATTTTTCCAGGCTGTGCTTGAATGGCCAAGTATATACGCTTGTCTAAAACAGTTAAAACAGTTACTCTAAGCCTATACACCGTGTGGATTTGAAATGGAACTTGGACCGGTTTTTAGAGGCACCATATAATCCTTTTTGGATTCCATAATGTGTTTACATACGACGCTTGGTCGGAGCAGTAAAAACTAAGACAGTTGCTTTGGAGTCCTAAAGCGAAATTGTACAAAATTGCGCATTACTGCAAACGGTTGTTTATACGAATAACTGCCCTTCATCGATTTTTGCTTTCCTGCCTTCAAAAGCTAAGGTTCAACCGTTAAACTTTAGGGTAATTTACTGAGAACAAAAAATTTGACTCAAAACATATGACGGAACAACACCTGAAAGAAACTCTTGATGAGTGTCAAAAAGTAGAAAAGGTGCCAAAGTGTGGTGTCAAATCTCAAACTTTTGGAAAATTGCGTTTCAGGAAAATTCAAAGGGGTTCGAAAGTAAAAAAGTTGACACAGAAACTTTAATGTCAAATTTGTAGCCAATATAGTGATTACTGCTCCAAACTTTAAACCAAGTTTAAACACATTTTTAAAACCTATGTTTCAACTATAAGGAATAGGAACATTACAAATGTTACATCATAGCGTAAAATTGAAGGATGGAAGCACAGAATTGCCCAATTTATAGGAGAGAACGAAAAGAAACCAAAATGCTGGAAAATGAAAGTTGTGCTCCGCTCCGATAGCTAGTTGGGTTTCGAAATAGCGCACCACAGCAAACGTTTGTTTACGAATAGCGCGCGGGCATATTTTTGATGTTTGCTCTCTTGCCTTCGAAAGCTAGGTTCAACCGTCAAATTTTAATGTAATTCATTCATACAAATTTTTCTGGAAAACATTTGGCGGTAAGGCGGCAAAAGAATTGCTAGTAATCATGATATTTCATTTTGTCAAGACATTCCATTTTTCCAGGCTTAATGAACAAATATCCACCCGATATAAAATTCGTAGCTACGTCGTGGATAATGTACTCCTAGCGGTAATCGTTTATTCCCACTTAGCAAGAGAGTATGTTTTGTATTTTTCTCTAATTTTAATCTCTAACTGCAGAAGAATTGGAATTATATTTTGCAGACGAAGTTTCGGGAATGAAACTGTGAACGCGCTAACTTTTATGACATAAAAACTAATAGTTCCCTTTACAGCTCACCGACTGCGCAATACGACATCAAATTCCGATCAAGACTTCATCTTCCACCATGTCAGCGACACCCAATAAAGGATTCCAGAACCCGAAGCTTCTGCCAAGCGACCCAATTGTCGTTGGCGGAAAGTACACAGGCAAAGTCACGTCGTTGGATGAAGGGAAGAATCACTTCGAATTCATCGTTCAACTCAAATCAAGGTAATCGGATTACGCCCAAGTACAGCGATTGTTGAGGTGGGTCGAGACTTTTTGGGGGATACTTGCCGCAAGTTATACGTGGACAAAATGGATTTTATAAAAGTTTAGTAGCAAGGAGTAACTAATTAGAAACGTAAAGTGCCTCAGTTTTTTACAGCGCAACGAAATCGATTGTAATGCGTAGCAAAAAGTGGTCTAAAAACTTTTCATCAAACTTTTCATGTATATCATATATGTTCTATATACGAGGATATCTCACTTATTTCGCCAATAGATGCAATCAAATACGCTTACTATGATTATTTACATCCACAATACTAATACAATTTACATGCATATATTTACAATTGAACAGAACAAAGTTTATCTGTTAAATTACATTCTTCTCTAAACCTGCTGAACGGAGCTCGCAATTGGAGTCTGCGAACGAGAAGCTGCATTGTCAGCGGCGAAATTCGATCTTGAATAGACACTACTCGACTGGTACCCAATTGACGCACGAGAAGAGAAGTCTTCACGGTTCTTGTCGCTCGATTTCTCTAAAACGGAGATCAAACAATATTTTATTATGCAGAATAATACAACGAAGTACATTTCATGCCAAGGAAATGATATTCACATAGAGAAAAACCCGTGGATCTAATAGCAAGTTCAGTTATATGACAGTATTTTGTTGATAAATTGCTTCAATTGCATCAAAAAATTTTGGAATGACTACCTCGACGTTAATAGAAAATGTGACAATAGAGTAGCATAAATTGTTATTAGCTAGATATTCTTCCTAGATGTTCAGTTGACATATTTAGCATTTCAGAAAAACCCAAAAAGGCAGCGACAATCACTCCTTACTATAAAAGAAGATACAGAATAATACAATGAAGAACATTTCACGCTAAGGAAAATGATATTCACATACAGAAGAGACTGTGGCTCGAATAGCAAGTTATACTAATATTTAGTTGATAAATTGCTTCAACAATTGCATCAAAATTTTGGTATGACTAGCTCCATGTTAATTGAAAATGTGACGTGAGTAGTAAAGTAAATTTAAATCCTTATTCGCTAGATATTCTGTTGACATATTTAGCATTAGTTGCAAATAAGTTATAACTGTAAACCAACCGTATGCGTGATGGAGAATACTCATCCAGATAACATCCGCTAGCAGACAGACTAATGTGACGAGGAAGAAGAAAAACAGCACGACAGTAAGCGATTGCGTCGAAACATCGATAACTCCGTCCGACATTCCCAGGGATGTCATTACTTCTTCCTGAGCATTGGCACCGAGCGCAAGAACGATTAGGAGCAAAATGGCGTAGAGAAGCGTCAAAAACGTGTAGATACCCTGCAAACAATTTGTTAATAGTCACGTGGTAAAGATCTAGACATTATTTTTACTGATGTAATTCGTCTTTATATTTGTAATAGATTTTACAAATAACTTATTGGCCAAATCACTCAAAGTTACAAAAAGTTAGATATTTACAAACACTAATAAGATACTTACAAAGACAACCAAAGGACCGAAATAGAAATATTCGATGCCCGATAGCAGTCCAGCGAAGCAAGCAAAAGACGCGAGGATGTTGGCGATACCGCACACAATCATTAGTATAGGTAGGAACGAGTACACGCCAGCTTTGCACGTAACGATAATAACTGAGACGCTGATCAACACAATGAAGAATGATATCGTAGAAGCAACATCCTGAAAAATAGACATTTAGTCGTGTAACAAAATTGGTCAAAAATGCGTCAACTTTAGGAATAACGTATTTTTCTTATAATCGATGATTGCAAATTTTGAAGCCACTATCAGCTTTATAAATTATTTATGAATATCAACTGAGCTTTAATTTGAACAGACAAATGAGCAATGTTATTACATCGATTCAAATCACAGATTTGGTTATTCAAAAATTAGTCGAAATGAGTCTATTGAGGAAGTTGCAGGTCTCCGTTAATAAATACGAGTTAGAAATTGCGTTAAATGCCCAAAGTTTCAGGATAAATAAGAGCTGAGCAGTTTCTTGATTTACTAAACGGAATACAAAACCAACCTCAATATCCCAAATCAAACAATGGGAGCGAAGCGCTTTGCTCAAATCGGATTTCTTGTAGCTCGCCATGAGAATTTGCTTTTTGAAGACGACTTGAAGGATCTTTTCTTATTCGGAGAATTGAAAACCGAGTGCCAACTAAATTCTAAACATTAGAGAAATATTTATGTTATCAAATACGAAAATGACAATGAAAGATCAGTTTTGGGAGTTTTCCAAGGAATCAACCAAAAAATTTGCAGAAAAGACTGTTGGGTCAGAAGTTGGAACAAACATCGAAAGATCTTGGGCAATGTTCTCTGCGAAAACGAAGGACAAAAATGGATATGCTGAAGTCGATCACCTAGGAGAAAGCTTTCATTGCGGGACACATCGCATTCAAACTAGCAATCGTTTCCCAGCAATGAACCAGAACTTGTTTGGTCTGTTTTCAGGTTTTATCATTCAATACTTTTCCGAGTCAGAATTTATGGGGAATTTTATAAGTATTTTTCTTTTCTAAATAAACACCGAATGATCTCAGGTAAAATTATCTGAGAAGACAAAAGACTCAAATGGATTTGCTATTGCTTCGGTCACAATCAAACGCGTCAGCGCACGTTGACAAAAAGCGTTCTAAAAATTTTGAAAAGCAATTTTCACGGAATTAAAAAAAGTTCATTTTAAGGTTTGGTTTCATTCAAAATTTTGTCCGAGTCAGAATTCAGTGGGGGGAAAATGGAGCTCCATTGAAAATTTGGGGGAATTCAAAAAGTATTCTTTGTTTTGTAAACAAACACCGAATGAACTCAGGTAAAATTTTCTGCGAAGACGAGACGTAATTGGATTTGCTAAACTCGATTCTCTGGGAGAAAGATTTCACTGCGGGACTCATTGCATTCAATTACGACTGTTCGGTCCGAAGTTGAAACAGATACCAAAGGTGTTGGGCAATATTTTCTCTGCGAAAACGAAAATGAATCTCATAAACACGACTAACTGCGTAAAGATTTCATCGCGGGACACATTGCATTCAAACTAGCTTTCATCAACTTGCAACTTAACAGATCTTGTTTGGTCTCTTTTCAGGTTTAATCATTCATAATCTTTTGCCGAATTTGTCGCTATTCAGAATTGGGATGGAACAAATTGGAACTATATTGAAAATTTTGCGTCAATTCAAAAAATATTCTTTGTTTTTTGCCTCTTTATGAACTATGGTGCGAATTTTTAAAAATTTGTTTGTGTATTCTGTATTAAGTTTTCGTTATGTTTGTCAGTTGGGAAAATTTCGAGAAATATTGAGAAGAATATTTGCATAGTAAAATTAGTTGCAAATTTTAACTTCAATTTTTTTCGAAATTTTCCCAACTAAATGCAAAATCTGATCATGCCATTATATACCAACTTTTTAAGCTCTATCCATTGGTACAATCAGATTTTTTCGCTTTTCGTTAAAATCCTGGTATTTGTAAAATATTGTTTAAACAGAGGTTGGTCCCAAGCGGAATGGTCCTCTGCAAGCTTCTGCAAAGCCTTCCTTTGATTATGCCGAATTTCCCCACCATGGATAGAGTCAGTAACATCCTTATAATAAGTTAGTGACGATCCTCCCTCCGTCCGCCGCACGTTTTTGGAGGTCATTCTTAGGGGTGCTTATTCCATTTTTCGAAGGTGCATTCTTAGGGGTGCTTATTTTCAAAATGTACCTATTTTAGAGTAATTTTTAGCGGGGAATCCGAATTTGAGGTCAAAATTTAGCTAAAATGTAGACAAATTTAGACAAAATATAGCTAAAATGTTACATTTTAGCTATATTTTGTCTAAATCCTTGCCAAACTTATAAATGAACAGGTATATCTGAAGTTGTTTTTTTGATCAGTATAGGTATCACAATTTCGTATATGTAATGCAGAGGGAACAAAAATATTTGGGAAAGTTTAGTTTAATTATGATTTGGTAACAATCACAACTGCGTCCGGCGTCGTATTTCGTCTGCCGTCTCTTCAACGAGACGAGTACGCCCGCTGTCTCTCTCATATCAGTACTTTACTATACTGTAATTTTGTAACAAACATGAAAGCAAAATTAGAAAAGTGAATGACGCTGTATAGATTTGCACATCAGATTTTGTTCAAATCTGATCCCGTATTTGGTCTCAGCGGGGTCGATTTACTCTCCGAGGGTACCATCATATTGATTCAAAATGCCTTAAATAGCATCCTAACCTGCTTGCCAAGGCACGCTTCTCCACTACTGCGCCTGCTCTAACAACCCGCGAATTCAAATGCCTATACAGGTAATTTATGGATAATAGTATATCACTAGCAGGAGAGCGCCGCGGCTACGCCGCGGTCACGGGCAGAGCAATGTTTAGATTAGAATATTTGGACTAGATTAATTTGCAAGATGCAAGAAATTAATATCAAGAAAAAACTGACTCTAGAAGACAGCCGCTTGCGCCGGCTTTCCGGAGTTCATAATTTTTGGGATATTTAATTTTTGTAGTATTCAACCGGTATATTTTCGTAAGCCGGCGCAAGCGGCTGTCTTCTAGAGTCAGTTTTTTCTTGATATTAATTTCTTGCATCTTGCAAATTAATCTAGTCCAAATATTCTAATCTAAACATTGCTCTGCCCGTGACCGCGGCGTAGCCGCGGCGCTCTCCTGCTAGTACCCCATGTTGGGTCCCCATGTTTTTCTGGGTAAATGGGCTAAAAAATTTTTTTTCAAAAAAATTTTTTCGTACCCCGGGGGTACCCCGGACAGTTTTTTTGAGCCCGGATTCGGATTCAGCACCATCGAAAACCCCCGGGTGCAAAAAATCAGCATCGCAGCAGCTTTGGTTCAAAAATGTCAAATTTTGGCCAAAAAAGCCACTTTTTGGCAAAAAAATGCCACTTTTTGAGATCTCCGCCAAAAAATTTTTGCGGATTCGTATACCAACTTTCGAGACCTACAAAATGAGCTATCACAGACCCTTGTATCGGGGGTACAAAAAAAGTTTTCCTTGTAGCGCAAAAAACACCCATTTTTGCCACTTTTTGGCCAAAAAGTGGCACTTTTTGAGATCTCCGCCAAAAAATTTTTGCGGATTCGTATACCAACTTTCTGAGACCTACAAAATGAGCTATCACAGACCCCTGTATCGGGGGTACAAAAAAAGTTTTCCTTGTAGCGCAAAAAACACCCATTTTTGCCACTTTTTGGCCAAAAAGTGGCACTTTTTGAGATCTCCGCCAAAAAATTTTTGCGGATTCGTATACCAACTTTCGAGACCTACAAAATGAGCTATCACAGACCCCTGTATCGGGGGTACAAAAAAGTTTTCCTTGTAGCGTAAAAAACCTCCATTTTTGCCACTTTTTGGCCAAAAAGTGGCACTTTTTGAGATCTCCGCCAAAAAATTTTTGCGGATTCGTATACCAACTTTCGAGACCTACAAAATGAGCTATCACAGACCCCTGTATCGGGGGTACAAAAAAAGTTTTCCTTGTAGCGCAAAAAACACCCATTTTTGCCACTTTTTGGCCAAAAAGTGGCACTTTTTGAGATCTCCGCCAAAAAATTTTTGCGGATTCGTATACCAACTTTCTGAGACCTACAAAATGAGCTATCACAGACCCCTGTATCGGGGGTACAAAAAAAGTTTTCCTTGTAGCGCAAAAAACACCCATTTTTGCCACTTTTTGGCAAAAAAATGCCACTTTTTGAGATCTCCGCCAAAAAATTTTTGCGGATTCGTATACCAACTTTCTGAGACCTACAAAATGAGCTATCACAGACCCCTGTATCGGGGGTACAAAAAAAGTTTTCCTTGTAGCGCAAAAAACACCCATTTTTGCCACTTTTTGGCAAAAAATGCCACTTTTTGAGATCTCCGCCAAAAAATTTTTTGCATTTCCGTCTAGACTCGTCGAGACCTACAAAATGAGCTATCACACACCCCTCTAGCGGGGGTACAAAAAAAGTTACGAAATATACAGGCGCGGACAATCCGAGAGACACTTGCGCTTTAGGGTGATTAGATAGATATAATTTCTGTGTTAAATGTGCTAGTCGTTTGTGGGTCCTGAAATTCGCCTTCTAATAAGTCCTCCCAAAAATGGGTATTGACCAAATTTCAAATTTTTTGCGCCAAATTGTACTTCTTACTACATATTTTGCTATTTTTCATCGGATTTTGAATTATTTAATAATTTGGTAAAAAGTGCTAAAAATTCTGTAAAAAATCCAAAAAATTCAAACTTCCGCCGAAAACGTTTTAGGGCGAATTCAAAATTGGTTTCATTTTTCAAAAATTAAGACAAAAATTAAACAATTTTGGCAAAAATTTGAAAATTAAGTTTAATTAATTTTAATTTTTTTTGAAAAAATGAAAAAATGACGAAAATTTTTGAAATTTTAGCAAAAATCGATTGGTTTAATTTTATCCTCCTTCTAATTTGCCCCCCCCCCAGAAATCGATTGAATAATTCTGCACCCGGCGGTTAAATTAGAGAGTTTACGGTATGCCGAATAATTTATTAATTTAAACCATGTTACTTTACTAAGAAACCGTTGTCTGTCCGTCCGTCTGTCAGTGGACTCTCATTTAGACCCCTTCCACTGCTCATTTCCGGGCAAGTGATAGCTTAAAATGTTCGTACGGATGTGCTGATACAGATTTTCAAAAAATTTAGACAAAATATAGACAAAATTTTTTAGACCATTTTTTAGACAAAAATTTTTTTTCGTCGCGAAACGCCGCGATAGCGGCGGTGCTTTTGCTAGCTAATAGGCTTCCCCATTTACACACTTTTACAAGCGCCGTAGGCGCTTGTAATAAAAATTACAATCACAAAATAATTAGAAATATTGGCATTCTTTCAACAAAATGCAAATTTTATCTGCGTATGCTTCTCCGCTCTCGATGAGACGCTTAAGCTCAGCGCTTTGAGGACTGAAGTGCGCCGGGCATACCACAGCGTCTACACCCAAGCCATCTGTGCAGTATTTCTGAATGCAGTATATTTTTATCAACTACTACTTAATAAAATCTCGACTTTTTTTCTCATTTTGCGCCAAATTCAGCTGTTGGCGAAAAAATGTGTTAGTAAGATACTAGAAGGGCCCCAGCGGCCTACGCTTCTGGCCCATTTATCACCATTTACAGGCATGAAAGGACCAAAAATGCCATTTTAGACCATTCCGACCCTATTTTCGACCTGTTAGACCTATGTCGACCACTCAAAATTTTGTCGGATTCGTGTCACCCGACCCCGAAAACCCTATAATGACTACATATGCGCCTAAAAAGTGCCATTTTGCGACCATGTCGACCTCTGTTTCGATCTGTTAGTCCTATGTTGACCCAAAATCTGATTGCGTTTTTACGGTTTTACGAGGTGTAAAAACTAATATGATGACAAAATCTAGGTCAAAAACAACAGGTGAGTGACATTACAGATGACTGACATAGGGACACCAGTAAATTAGTAAAGTACGAGAGTGAAGCGCAGCGGCCTTCGCCGCTAGTACTGAGCCGATATCATGAAAGCTTCTAGAACATTCTGGAAGGTTCCGGGGTTAATTCTGACCCTGGATTCGAACTCAGGCAGGTCGATTTGCTAGATAGGGAAAACATGTGGGTCCTTTTCCTAGGTTTGTTTTCAGTCGCAAAAATGACCATTTTTGCCACATTTTGGCAAAAAGGACACTTTTTGGGGGTCCGCTCCCTGACTGTTACATTTCCCGTTCTGGCATCTCCAGACGATCAGTTTGAGACCAAAACCGCAATAAACGGAGCGTAAGAAAAAAAAGTGTTCTTTGTGGCGTCAAAAACCTGCATTTTTGCCACTTTTTGGACAAAAAAGGCCACTTTTTGAGATCGCCGTTCTCCAATTTTTGCGGATTCGTATACTAACTTTTCGAGACCTACAAAATGAATATTCGGATATTTAATTTATGTCGTTTAAACCGGTACCTTTCGTTTTCTATCGGGTGCCACGAATTTGAAAGCTCTCACCCGATAGAAAACGAAAGGTACCGGTTTAAACGACATAAATTAAATATCCGAAAAGGCGGTGAAAGCGGCGCCCTCGAGAGTTTTATCTGGATATTAATTTCTTGCAAACTGAAGTCTAGTCCCTAACATTTCGCTACACCATGAACGCGCCGAAGGCGCGTCGCTCCACTCTAGTCTCAAAAAATGCTTACCAACAAAAGTTTCCTTTGTAGAGTCAAAAAACCTTCATTTTTGCACTTTTTGGCAAAAAAGGCCACTTTTTGGGGGGTACGCTCCCTAATTTTTGCGGATTCGTATATCAACTTTCTGACACCTACAAAATGAGCTATCGCAGACCCCTGTATCGGGGGAACAAAAAAGTTACGCCGTGTGACAAACAAACGGAGAGTTGCGACTTAGGTAGAGTGGATGGACATTCGCTTTGTGAATCGGCGTTTTAACAATGTATTAAGATCCCACTTTTCTATAACTAAATTTAATCTTGCCACAAACAAAATCACTAGAATCCTAAAAATACATAGACGCTAGACCTTCTAATACAAATTACAATGAAAACGTACAACGGTGTTAAAATTAATGCATGGAGGGTCATCAGAAACAGCGCACACCACTTCCGCGTACTTTAAACATTTATCGCAAGAGTCCTCATATGCCACGCTTTGACGGAAGAAGATGACGACGACGATGACAGAAATGATCATCGATTTCATTTTTAGCTTCGAATGAATGATAGTAATGAAAAATAAAACGGAGCAAAGCTTTCCACCAATTTTAAACGGAAAAAATCGTGATGGGGCATAAATTATCACACTTTGGATGGATGGAAAATATGGATACTAATGGATTTTTAAGCAAAGGCAATAGTTGAAACGGAGTTTTGAATCGAAGATATGCAAATTAGTTTCGTTTCTGATGTCATTTTATTTTTGCTAAAAAATTTTGCCTAATAAAATTATAGCTGAAGTCGTTTTTCCGGAATGCAGCGTTTTAATAAACGAGTTTGTGATAACAATGAGAAATCTCTTTCTCCTTTTTTACAGTTAGGCAGATGTTTAACTAACGAGATAATTTGCCGAAGCTAAGCTTCAAAGTAAATTTTCTTCTGGTAGTTTTCTAAATTCGGTATTTGTATGTCCCGGGCAAAAGTACGCTCGAATTCGTTATCGACGTGGTGGAAAAGGGTGGAGTAAAATACCTTAATCCCGAGCTTATAATCATTAATCACATGCTCGGAAACCTTAATCCCGAGCTTATAATCATTAATCACATGCTCGGAAACCTTAATCCCGAGCTTATAATCATTAATCACATGCTCGGAAACCTTAATCCCGAGCTTATAATCATTAATCCCATCCTAGGAGAGTAGGAAAGTAAAGTAAAGTAAAGTAAAGTAAAGTAAAGTAAAGCATTGGATGCAAAGAAACAGAGACATGAGAAATAGCACAGGAAAAGTTACCAGAATGGAAAAAATATTTATACACGTTAAAAAATCTAAAATTTTTTCATTGCATCTAGTTGGACAGATAGGGTTGTTTAACTGGGATTGACATTAAGCGGATTCAAATTCACCCGTTTTCGCGCCTTTTGGCGCAGTGTTCTTCGTAAACAATAAGTGTTTCGATACTTTCTCAGGCATTTCAAGACAATATGATGGAACCTCTACATAGTAAATCGACCCCGCTGAACCCAAATCCGGGATCAGATTTGAACTTTGATCTTTAACTTTTTAACTTTTTTTTTAAATCCTGGAAAAATCCCAATTTTAAAGGGAAAAGTTAAAAACGCCGCAGTGAAATTTTTTTCAAATAATAAGCTAGTTTGCCCCAGACGGTGAAGAAAATTTGAGCATTGGGGTTAACTTTCTTTCAAAAATTGAATATTCGTCGAAAATTTCTCAAAATTTTCGCCGGCCGCGCCCTATCGGGCGCGGCCGGATGCTTTCTTAGGGGTGCTTGTCATTTCCCCGTTTCCCCGTTCCCCGGCTTTCAAAACGGGGATCCCCGTTTTCCCGTGGCAAACGGGGAAGGGGGAAGCGGGGAAAACGGGGATCCCCGCGGGGGGATCGAACCCTACTATAGACCGTCGCGACAAATTTCACATATCAAGGCCAAAACATGCCTAACTCGATGTCTCCAGTTATTGAGTTAGGTGTTAAATAAAACATTTCCAATTCCATTTAGAAAGTTTGTATTTCGAATTCTGACCTCAATTTTTGTTTTTTAAAGGGGCATGCAAAAGTTGGCAGTTCTAAAATTTTATCTCGCTAAATTTATTTCGACATTGCTCTGAGCAAATAATTTCTGAAAACGATTTTCAATGCTTTGTCTTTTATTCGACTTGTATTGATTTTGGAATTGCTGTACACAAACAGTTATCAAAAGCGCTTTCCGCTACCTTTCCTTTCACTTAATTTGCGTTTATTTTGGAATTGCTCTGCGCTATTTCGAAATCGCTTCTCCCTAACTTTAACTGTATAATTCAGCTGCCTATTGACTGGGTTCCATTTTAAACATCGAAGCACACTCCTTCCCTAACAAAACGATTCAACCCCATTTTAGTTCAATTTTAGCACCAATTTTAGCAAACTTTTAGAGGAGTAGTTTTTTGGGAGAGAATTTTTAGAATAAGAATAAGAAAATTTTTAAAGTAAGATTTTTATCCTGTTGTTTGGAGGTAAACTCACAGTTAGAAAGGGAATGTTTTTTGTGTTCATCAAAGCACATAAATTTATACAATATTTATACAACATTTACACGTTCAACATAAAACTTATTTTCATTTTTAGTGCAAAGAATAGCTTGCATGGATATATTTGGAAAATGTCTAAAACGTGATAAATTCTTCAAACCACACCGAAATTAGAGTTAGAATAGTAGATTTACACTAATTTCGAGGATAATTCACGAAAAAGTGATAGAAGGATAATTTATTTCTCGAATTTGTTTTATTTTAACTTTCGAATCTTAAAATTTTACATAATATTTTACATTATAGAAATCTTATGTTTGAACTCTTTCAAATTTCGAGAAAAGTGATAGCAGCAATTTTAGCAAACTTTTAGAGGAGTATTTTTTGGGATAGAATTTTGGGTTCTTTAGGTTCTTCTTTTTCTTCTTCCTTTTCTCTCTCTCTCTTCTCTCCTAAGCCTAAGCCTAAGCCACAGCGCCTAAAGCCCCAAGCCTAAGTTCGGGAGTCTGTACAGCAGCCTAAGGGTGAGAGAGTGTTAGAGAAAAATACAATTTCGTAGAGCAAATTTCCTGCGTACCACACCACATTAGCATTTGCATGTTGCACTCAATTTGCACCCCCCAACCTGGTACACCCCCAAGTTTGTACCCCCAACCTAGTACCCCCAATCTGCACCCCCCCATCTTAGTGTTTTCCCAGCTCTTAAGGGGATAGGTAGGGAGAAATGACAAAGAGAAGTTAAATTGAAAATGTAAATTCAGGCGAAAGTGATTTTGAAACAAAAAGGTTGAGACAAAACGAACGTGAAT
This sequence comes from Ditylenchus destructor, assembly GCA_022814885.1. Classification (NCBI taxonomy): domain Eukaryota; kingdom Metazoa; phylum Nematoda; class Chromadorea; order Rhabditida; family Anguinidae; genus Ditylenchus; species Ditylenchus destructor. Next base: position 42,535 of record JAKKPZ010000327.1, read on the forward strand.
TTGAGTAAGCATGATTTCGTGTCAAGACATGTAGCGTTTTGAATTTCATTTTGTTCAAACTATTTCGTTATCAGAATTTTAGTCTTACTATGCATAAAATAATTTGTATAAGCTGTTCCGAATGTAAGTTTTTTTGAAAATTTACATACATGTTCCCGAACGTGGTGAACAGGCGTCAAAGGAAAGCCTATAGGATTTCAAATCGAGGCCACAACATTAGTGATACGGAACGTAAAGCCCATTCCATGCTAGGTGTCTGATCTGCGTCTCATTTTTTTACATTATCTTTCGGCTTGCTCTGGCGTCATTCGAAACAGCAAAACAGTTCGCATAAATTTATTGCAACATTTCTCAACAAATTTAGAGCATTGCATGAATATACGAAATATATGTTTTATCGCCATAAAAAGTCTGGATAAGTGATAACGTAATCGATTCCTTTTCTCACAGTCACTTTCACTTGATAGACGCTCGGGAAGAAGCATTCGGAATGGACTGACACCACGTTGAGTTCCACTTCTGTTTGATTTGAGATCAGGTCCTTGAAATGTTTTTGGAGCACTTGTTGCTGAAATTTGGATAAATAAAAATTTCGAGCAACATAAAAAGGAAGCAAATTATCCAATGCTAGGAAGCAGGACCCTAATGCTACGTTACCTTTACCTGTATGCTACGCTACCTTTACCTGTATGCTACGCTACCTTTACCTGTACAAGTTTGAGAATAGACGAATTTTATTCTCTCTCCAAAAAGGCCCAAATTGGACGTAAGTCCTGGGACTTCCATTTTTCGGTTTCAAACTCTGAACTGTTATGATTTTTTTTTATCATCCCAGGAACCGACCGTAGAATCCAAGCCTGAGCCTGAACCTAGCAAGTGTGAGAAAACCAAAGATGGAGACGATGAGCAACCGAAAAAACAGAAACACGCATTTTAAAGAAAATACGTCAAAATTTGTCAAGTATGACAATCTTGGTAAAAAATTTGCCAAATTTTGACGTATTTTCTTAAAAATGCGTGTTTTTCAAAAATTAAAAAAATTGGGGACTAAATCGATCCTGAAACGCAGGAATTAGTGGTCAAAAATGGCAAACATATGGATAAAACCCAATAAAAATGTTTTGGCGCAATTTTTTCATCAGACATAATTATGTCTCTATTGTGACACAAGCTTATGATTTTTTTATCATCCCAGGAGCCGACCGTAGAAGCCAAACCGGAATCTGAGCCTGGCAAGTGTAAGAAATCCAAAGACGATGAGGAACCGAAATTCCACGTCCAATTTTTGCACTATTATAATTCTGGAGAAAATAATAGTGCGTTCAGGCGTCGACTGTGAAGGACGAGAATGGATTTGTGTATTACAAATGCCGATTTTGTGGACTCACTTATAACTTTATGACAACTCTCAAGGCACACGAGCGAATTCATGACATTGAAGCGGTGAGTTTTGATGTTTGGTTCGATAAGAAAAATGCAGCAAAGTTAACAATTTTTGTCCAAAATGTGCCATTTTTTGAAGAAAATCGAAATTTTTAGCCAGAAATCGCATTTTTTGGACACAATCAAACCAAAACTTCAAGATGTGGTTTGAAGTCGCGCCATGTTTTTAATGACTCGAGTCCCCATTTTAGCCAAATACGTAAACCAACACAATTTCAGCCATACCTTTGCAACAAATGCGGCGAATCCTTCCATTACATGTGCGAACTGGAGTACCATTCCAAGACCCATCTCAGTAAGACCGTCTTCCAGACTTTTCTTATACTGACTTGACTTTATTCTAGAACAAAAAGGCTACAAGTGCGACTGCGGAAGGACCTTCTTCCAGTACACAGACCTGCTCTATCACCACCATCCTGAGAGGACCCGGAGCCGGACTCTGTCCCACTGCCAGTCCGGCCGGCTGCTCCCATTCTGCCGTCGTCATCCAGACCGGCCATAGACCCGGCGGCGTTTCCCATTCCGGAATTTATGGAGAAAGGATACGAGCCGAAACATCCGATGAGTGCGTTTTTGTGTGTGTGTGTGTGTTTCATTTTTTGTGGAATTTGTAGAAAACTTTTCTGGAATTAGTAAAAAGTGCCTACGATTTATACAAATCCAGAGTTTTTCGACAATTTTTAGAGTCCCCGTGGCGTTTAGTTTTATCATTAAAAAATTTTACATGCTTCCAGAAATGTTTGGTATCATGAGGTAGTCTGCCATCTGGCTGCCTACGGTATAAAGCAAAATGTTTCTTACCTCACCTCAAATGTCGCCAATTCAGGAGTGTACTCTGATGTTCGGTCAAGACCGTATATTTGTCAATACTGCTCAAAGAGCTACTCGGATAGTCGGTAAGCAAACTTTCAATGACATTTCTCTGTTCAATTTACTTTGCAGACAATTGGCCTATCACATGTCCGGTCACAGAGGAGAGCGAACTTTCAATCCGAGAGCGTCCCGTTATTTGATGTGCCGAAACGAGAACTCTTATATGTCGCCTGGGGCCGATGTCTGACATTGATTTCTGGATTAAGGAGACAAGATTTTGAGGAATTTACCTTACAATACCTTTAGTCGGCTTAGAGATTGAGATTCTATTGCACTTTATCACTTTTTTATGTTCGCAATAAATGTTCGCGATAAATGTTTCCTGAAAAACGCAATCCATACCCTTGGGCAAGGACGTATTAATAAGGCTTTTATAAGGCATTCTAAGAACCAATTTAAATCCGAGATCGTAAAATTTTCAGTGGTTTGCTAAGGGACCAGACGGCTTTGATGCAGCATCATCATTCAACAAGTACAGTATCCAAATACAATTTTTCTTCAAAAGCTAAAAAAAATTATTTCAATCCAAAACTAACTAAAATCAATTCTTGAAATTAACTGAAACCAATCACTTATCCATAAGAACCTCACTGCACTTAACTTCGAATGTTTACTTGTATTGTGTTTTAAACTTTGCATGATCTGTGCTTTATGGGTTTGGTTCTTTGGATTCAGACTAAATTCACTTTAAAACAAACACTCCTTTCGAACCACTTTCAAAACTTAACCGTCCCACAAGGAACTTTAAGCAAGCTAAATCAATTGAACGCGTGATTAGATTTCACAAAGACTTGTCTCACTCTTCCACTCACAAATCAATTTCGTAATTTACTACTTCAATTTTATGCAATTTATATGTCCACAATATTTAATTGAACAACAAAATCCATTACTTAACCTTTTGCATACCCATTTTCGATAATTCCCATTCTTTACCGTAATTGCGTGTATATTTCCGCGTGTTTTATTCATTATTGCTGACTTTTAATGGTATTACACAACTCAGTTTAGAACTCGAAAATCTGTTATAGCCATGGAAAGCACTGGACAAGCCCAAAACACGCCCGTCGTGGATCCGCCTCAGAGCTCCGCAGTACACGACAACGTGGAACAACCGATGGAGGAAGTGGATGGCGCCGAAGTAAACGACACTACGCTGAATGATAATCGTCGCGCATGTTTCGTGAGTTTGGATTTGCTTGTTTTTCTGGATCTTTTTATGCTTAAAACTGGATTTTTCACGTTTTGCTAAATGGTTCATAGGAAAATATGCTTTTATTTCGTGAATAGGTTATAAACATTAACACTAAACTTAGAATGGTTTCTTTAATAGGATTACTCTTTTGGACCTTTTCTCTCTTTTTTGTCTTTTCTTTCTCCGAAATCCATAACTCAGTTTTTACGATTAAACTTCCGGGTCTCTACTGATGAGTCCGAACCCGGGAGTACACGTTTCGCACCCACTATCTAGAGCTCAGGACGAAATAGTGGGGTGGTACTTCTTTTTTGCTTTAACTCCTAATGTTTTACTCACCAAAAATCACTCACTTGTGTCAAATGGATTTCTTCTTGTCTCTCTCTTTTTTAGTATGTAATTTTACAAAAATATAAAAGTATAAAAATTTTGCGCAATTATAACTAAATTTTTATAAATTCGATCAAAATTATGTGTGGAGTTGAATTTCTCGCCTCAAGCCTGTCAAATAAGACGAGATGGCATCAAACATTGCGTTCTTTGTCTTGTTCACCGCTTTGCTCACCCAAATCTCGCGCCCTTTGTCACTCTCTTAACTCCCTTTTGAATTGTCAACTCATTGAGGACTGCTGGCGAAATGTCCTCGGTTGTGAGTGCGTCTCTTTTTAGCCTTTTCAATGCCTTGGCTTCTTTATTGATTTCCGCACAAAAAGTTCACACTCTTGACCAATGCTAAACAATGACGTGTTATGTGACGTCTTTCGCCTGCTGCCCAGAAAGCAACTTGCTCACTCCGTTCAACTTGTGTGCCGGCAATTTCGTCGATTAGCCGAATATCCGACAGTTCCCAACCTTCATCGTATCCACGACATATATCTTCTGCATAACAGACCTTATGAGAATTTCCTACGGAAGCGTTACAATCTAAAATTTTGGCAAAGGCTCAAGAAGTCATATCGTCAAAAATCGGTAAGTATTAAAAGTGTTTGAGGAGCAGTTTCAATTAAGCTATAATCGATGAAAGTTGCTTATTTGGCCATTTTACACTATATGTTGGTGACAAATCTGATAGTGCGTCTCTATGTCAACTTTTTCTCTAATTCTCAATTGTTGTATTTCAAGCCAAAGATCGATTATCTTCACTTTTACCACTTTTTCCTACAAATGTGAAGAAAAATTTTAAAAAGGTTTTTGGCAGAAAATCAAAATATAATAATAAAATGTTTTAGATAAAGAAAAAGTTGACATAGGACAACAACATCAGATTTGTCATTAAGTAATAAGTCATAAGTAGCAGAGACAGTAGTAAAAACTTAGTAGTAAACTATGTGCATACTACTTATGAGCGGCCCTCATTGTTTACTAATAATACAATAACCGTCTAGGTTTAGCAGCAAAACGGCTATTAATTGTAATGGCTTTTTGTATTTTCCTTTGTCTAGCATACAGTTTAATCACAGCGCTGTGCTCTCTCCCTCAACCCACAGAACGAGTTGAGTTGTGAAGCAGACATGAAACATCCGTTGCTTAATTGATGCATAATTTGAGACGCTTTTTCGTAGCTCAAGAGTCTCGCCATCTAAACCGATTCAAATAATTTGTTTTCAGGAATGGTGTCTCTTGATAAATATTCTTGACTTTGACGACTTATATAAGAAAGCGGTGATTAGACCCGATCAATTGGCACAGATGCCCGATGCACCACTATATTTGCGTATTGGTGAAGTTTGCCTCGAAGCTGAGCACCTCGCCAGAAAGAAATGGCGCGCTTACCTTGCTAAATTTAAAGATTGCTTGGAGGATGCTCATTTGTACTTGAAGATCGGTGGTATTGGATATGAGCTAAGAGGTACGTCGCATGAACTGAGCTCGTTTATCATTGAACGTGCGCTACCTCTATTCTCTAATTGTATTGTATGGAGGATCGATTATAATATGTTTCTTAACGATGACGGTCCAGTCAGAAATCATCGATGGACCAATGGCCGTTCGCTAAGTAAAACCACGAACTTTACTTTTCAGCCGAAGAAAGGTAGTTGATATTATTGTTATTTAGGAACAGGTGGAAGAATGCTTGAAGTCAATTTACTGTTCTGTTTAGAACAGAATACTTAAAGTAAATAAGCAAAGCCTTTAACCCTTCATTGCCCGAGCCATAGACAAAAGACAGAATGTCTGCGTTACCATTACTTTTTTCTTTTGGTGAGCTGCCTTTATCAAAATTATGATGCCTGCCATTGTTTATTTAATCTGGTCAGATTTGAACTTTGATCTTGAACTTTTTCAACAAAAATATGGAAAATCTAAAATTTAAAAGGAAAAGTTCAAATCTGATCCCAGATTCGGGTTCAGCGGGGTCGATTTACTTTGTAGCGGTTCCGTCATATTGTCACACAATGCCATAAAAAGCCTCTTAGGCTCCACTCCAAGGCACGCTTCTCCACTACTGCGGCTGCTCTAACAACCCACCAATTCAAACGCTGTCCGGTGTTGAGTTCGGATAATAGTACATTCGATATTTTCAGATATGCAAGCACCTGTGACATTAACTGCATCGCCTTTAATCCTAAGCCTAAACAACATTTATATTTCAAACATCGATTGTTTCAAACACAAGGAGGGTCAATACAGTATACACCATCGCCCAGATAGTTCCTCACTGGGTGATGGATTAATAGGTGTAGATGAGATCCTGGAATGGCTTCACCACAAACCGGATCCAACCAGGAAGACAACTATAGTTGATACTGATTTAGGCAAGGGTTGGAGTAAGTCAGTTGGCATATTGTCCAGTTTTTAAGCAGGTATTTTTATATGTAAACTTTGAGTTTAGGAACCGACAGACAACTGAGGTTGGGATATTATGTGCTCAGGGGCTCTTCGAAAGTGAAATCGGTTCGAGACTGGGCTGAAGATTTAGTAATGAAAATAAAAACGGTAAGTCACCAAATAGTAAATACCAAAAGGGGAACAGTCTCGCGGCCTTGGCCGCGAGACTGGCACAACTTTCTATAGAAAATTGAGTTTGAGGGGGAACGGAAAAGTTACCTTTGTACCGTAAAAGTGCCATTTTGGCACTTTCTAGCCAATAAATGTACATTTTTAATTGTATGCCAAAAAACTCTTTCGGGATTCGTTATTAACTCGCCGAGACCTACAAAATGAGCTATCATGCACCTCTGTAGCGAACAAAAAACGGGCCCTACTCCATCCTGCGAAATAGGTCAGAGTGGAATATAGAGACGGTAAGGCTAACGTAAAGTTATCGAATAGTAAGCAATATAAAAAGTCGAGTTCAGATGTTCCTGGAAGCAAAAAGTGTAGAAGACGCTAGAGAATTTTGTCTCATTTTGGACAAGAATATGGCGCCTTTTGTAGCTGTTCGTAACAAATGTGAGATCGAATTTTGCATCCGGAATGACGTCACAAACGAATATTTAATCCTTCGCAAAGCGCTGTGTGGTTCTGCAGTAGCGGTGGTGCGGTCTGAAAATTTGTCTTATGGTCATCCCATTCATAAGTGGTTTCCGTCAGTAAGCTTTTAAAGTGTTTTTGAACCATGAGTTGCAAAATGAATAATAATAGCGTCGACTTTCACCATTACTCAGCCTTCTAGAATGTTTTAGAACAGTTTTAACGTTTTCCCGCCAATTCTGTAATTCAAACCGACTATCGATTTGTTTGTCGTTTAGAGTACCGTAAACTCTCTAATATAACCCCCCTCTATTTTTGCCCCCCTAGAAGTCGATTGAATAATTATACCCCCTCTAATTTTGCCCCCCCCCAAAATGGAAATTTTTCCACAAATGCCAAAAATTCAATTTTTTGCCAAAAATTTGAATTTTTACCTATTTTTTACCATTTTTTGCAAAATTTTCGCAAATTTTGCAAAATTTGCCAAAATTTTCAAATGGCAAAAATTTCGAAAAAAATTCAAAATTTTTAGGGCGGGAATTGAAATTTCGAATTTTTTGAAGAATGACGAAAATTTTTGAAATTTGAGCAAAAAACTCAAAAATTTTACCCCCTCTATTTTTGCCCCCCTAGAGGTCGATTGAATAATTATACCCCCGGGGGTTAAATTAGAGAGTTTACAGTATTTGTTGTTTTCCGCTTTATTTTTTATTTATGGTATTGTATTATTATGTATTTTCCGATCTAATATTATGTCAGTGTTCTAGAACGTTCAACATGTGTTGCGAAATAAAGATAATACTATGATTTGATATGTTTCTTTCAGATACTGTAAAACCTGAATAAAACCCCCTAGGAGTTATGTCAAACATATAACCGGGGCTCTATTAGAAGAGATTGACTTTCTGCCTGATTTGAATTGGCGCGCTTTGGCGAGCGTCATGCTCCTTTGTTCTAGAGGAGGATACAAAGAAGAACGATGCTAGCAAAAGTGCGCCAATTCAAATGAGGCAAAAAATTATTCCCACATAAAAGTACGATCCCGAAAAGATCTGAATATTTATTCAAAACGATCAAATATTGGATATATGAAGTAAGATCTGGATTAAAGTCAAATTTAAGTCAAATAAAATCCGGATTCTGACTTTCCAGGAGCGCATTCGGCAGATTTTCAGGCTCAAAGTTTCCCTTTTCCGTGAAAATAGCGGTGATCAATGCAGCCGGAGTGATGTCAAAGGCCGGATTCCACACAGGACAGTCCGACGGGGCGGTGCGAGCACCTGAAAGCAAGATAATTTTGGCAAGAAAAATTCGGATTTTGAAAAGTGTCTCTATCGAATCATCCGGTTTTACCGAATCATTCGGTATCCAATCCCGAATAGGACCGAATCAAGCCTTTTTAGGCCCGAAAATGGCCACTTTTGAAAAACGGAGAGAACTGTACATACTATTTTCCCACATTTGAGGTAGAAAATATGCCCTCAGACAAACGATTTGGTTTAAAAAATTGAGTTATTGGCCAAATAAAGTTCCTCTTAATATTAACCAGGACCAGCTTTGGTGTATACCCAGTTTTTCGCGCTCAATTCAAAGTCCTTTAACTCTATGGAAAAATTACACCTCGGGAACTTCTTTTATGAGATAGAAATCCAGCTTGAATCCATACGTGAATACGAATCTATCTGTTTGTCGGTCCAAAATCAATGTCTGAATACTTGGCGTTCTGTTCTTGTTGTTTTTTAGTTTTTTTTTCTTTTTCTAGTTGTCTTTTACCCCGCCAAGCCTAGCAAACTTTGACCGTTATGATAGAAAAGTGCTTTGAAAGTTTTACCTAGCGCAGTTCCATATGAGCTGGTGGCTAGGGATCCAGTGTTGCAAATTGTGAGGACGACGAGTTTCCTTGAGGGGACGGCATGAGTCAGAGCGGTGACGGAGTTTCGAATGAGCAGATTGTTTTCTTCGCGCTCCTTCGCTTGCCAGTCCAGTACAAACGACTCGATCCTAAAATTTTGGATTCTACGGATCTTATTTTCGTTGTATGGATTATAGGAGATTAAGAAATGACTCAAAATAAACCCAGATCAAATCTTGTCTAATTATTAGCTCAATCAAGTCAGTGATCCACCACCAACTGATAAAGTATTGCCTGCTCCGGTTCGAAGACTGATTTGATCTCGAGTTTTAGATCAATTATACGCGGGCCATAGCAGCCAAAAAAATTTAGCCAGTTTTCAGGATCAGATTAGGATTGATTTGTTAATTACTCAACGGTTTTGGTTTTCGCGTTCCAGATTTGGCCAATTTGTAAAAGAAGATCTTTACAAAGTGGCCAATTTGACCTTTTAAAGGTCAAATTCGGAAATGGTCAAGAATCCGCTTCCAAAATGGAGGATTATGGCTTATACGTGCCAAGAATAAACCATGCTTGAATTAGAAGATACTCGCTTAGAGCGTACCTTCAATTTCAAGAGCGCTCTCGGGGCTGTAGTTGTCGACGATTCGGTGATGTTTGAGCAGTGAAACCAGCTGGCCTTCTAGACTTTTCTCCATTTTTTCGAGCAGTTCTCTCTGAAATTTTGGAGTAAGTAAGCGCTGAGGTTGGTCCCGAGGAGTAATACCACTTGGATAGTAATTTGGGGAGCAGAAGTGAACATTATGATGATCTAAAACTTCATCTGCGTTGGGATCTACTGATGATGACCCGACCAACGTAGTATCAAAATTAGTACTAACCGTATGGACTTAGGGTCGAAACGGTCAGTTAGGTTATAAAACAAAATTTTACTTCAATATAACTCTTAAACACATCATCATTCTATGTAGTCATTCTTTCGTAAAAGACCCAAATGACTATTATTAGGTTAATAATTTATTATTAGGTAAATAAACAAAAAATACTATTAATAACTTTTCGTACACTTAAGTTTAAGCTTTAAGTTTGGTCTTAAAATGATCCTTGAATTTACGCATTAGGCATTGAGTTTACTAAACCTTGAAGACCTAAAGCTAAGGCTTAGGCTGAACTCAACTTGAGTTTAAGACAGTCCTACTTTCCTTTCCTATGAGCAGGGATGAGGATTTGTCCCCTAAATTTCTAGGTTTGGCTGAAGGACAGGCGACAAACGCAGAAATTGAGGTGACAAATTCTCAAGGCCTTTTATGAAAAGTTACATACAAACGTTACAAAAACAAAAAAGCTAAAAATGCACATACCTTTTCTCGCGACACCCATCTCAGGTCTCAAAGGATTTCTATTGAACGCAAACAACATCTGAGGCACTGCGATTCGACCTTCCTCAGCCCAAGTCTTGGGGCATCCTGGAACGTCAGCCAGCGTGTTCTTGACCAGGGGCCTAGGGCACTAACGTCAAATTGTCAAGATTTCATTGTCAAATTGTCATTGTCAAATTGTCATGTTAGTGCCCTAGGCCCCAGTCTTTCGGCTTTGATCCTGGAAATAACGGACTCAATCAGATTGGACTTGAGAAATTTTTACCTGTGCTTCTGACTTACCTGAGTGATTTAACAGCCTTCAAAGTCCGGATCCAGTGAGTGTCGAAGCGACAAGCTTGTTCCACGAAAATGATGACGTGGCAGACGATGAAGAGCAGGTGCACTTCTTCCATCTCGACGATGGCCATTTTCTCGAAGAATGACTGAAAAATGAATGTTTGGGAAAGAAATTTGTATAGAATCAAGCATAATTTTCGCAAGAGTCGGGATTTTTTTGACAGTTGGAGCCTCAAAGTTAAGGAATCAATGATCATGATCTTTGATGTCTTAACTTTTAGGCCACTTTCCCAAAGAATGACTGAAAAACTGTTTTTTACATTTTTTATTTTGTAGCAAATTTTTTAGCTTTTTGGAAAGGTGAATACCGCGATATAAACCCAGGTAAAATACCATTGGAGAGTGTTCGCCCAGATGACATTGTACTTTTAAAGTTAATCCGGAGAATTTCGAAAGTTATGACCCCAAAAAGTTAAGTGATCAATGATGTCTTAATTGATGTCAATGATCTCTAACGTCTTAACTGTAAAAGGTCATTTTTGCGAGATAAACCTTTCATGAAAAAATTTGCTACACAGGTAATACTTGGGCCACAAAAATTCTTGAACATCTAAACACTTTCCCAAAAATGTGTGTAAGCAAATTTTTCACTCTACTTTTTAGGAGAAATTTGGTACTTTTGGGAATAAGCTAGTTCTTAGAATGTAAAAAAAACTAGTTCTAATCCTTAGGAGGTAAGGATCTCTAGGATCAAGCTTAGGACCAGCTTGCACTTGTGAACTTCGCTCTAAGCAAGTGTAGTCTTAGGTTGTTGAGCCAACATTTTGAGAGGTAGGCTTTAGGCAAAATTTGATATCTAAGCCTACGCTTGATCCTAAGGATCCTCACATCCTAAAGGTAGCTAGCACTAAGATTCTTACATCCTAAGAACTAGCCTTGATCTAAGCCTACGCTTGATCCTAAGGATCCTCACATCCTAAAGGTAGCTAGCACTAAGATTCTTACATCCTAAGAACTAGCCTTGATCTAAGCCTACGCTTGATCCTAAGGATCCTCACATCCTAAAGGTAGCTAGCAAATAAGATTCTTACATCCTAAGAACTAGCCTTGATCTAAGCCTACGCTTGATCCTAAGGATCCTCACATCCTAAAGATAGCTAGCACTAAGATTTTTACATCCTAAGAACTAGCCTTGATCTAAGCCTACGCTGATCCTAAGGATCCTCACATCCTAAGGATAGCTAGCATTAAGATTCTTACATCCTAAGAACTAGCCTTGATCTAAGCCTACGC